>PVIJ01007798.1:0-79520 GCA_004024925.1 Scalopus aquaticus
AGGAGAATACAGGGGACCATGGAGATGGATCACGGGTGAATTGGTGGTGGGTTGCCCAAGGGGAATACAAAATGTAAAAGACATAAATAACAATAAAAAAAAATACAAAAAAAAATTAGGACCCTTGTATAATTTACAAGGGTAAATTTATGTATGTATTTTCATTGGTGTACAGTACTGCATATAATTTAGGGGAATATGGTCACACCTCTTGAGATGCATGTTACCATGACACATCCAACACGAAGGCACCCATCTTCCTCCATAGGCCACTGGGCACCTGCCCCACATTTTATCCATCCCCCTTCCTTTTCAGTACCTTCAGTACCTTCTGCAGTTATAATTCTAAAATTTGTTTTGGTTTAGTTTTCTGTTCTTTTGTTTAATTTCTCTTTATTCCAAATGAGTGAAATTGTTGAATTTGAATTTGTGCTTCTGACTTAATTTACTTAGAATGCTCTCCTCCATTTCCACTCACTTTGTTGCAAGTAGCAATGATTCATCTCTTTTTATATCTGAGTAGTATTCCATGATATATCACACACACACACACACACACACACACACACATCTTTATCCACATATCTGTTGTTGTGTTTTGGGTCATTAGTTGTTTTTGTTTTTTTCCCTGTTATTTGTCTATTGTAAATAGTTCTACAAGGGACAGAAGGGAGCATATATCTTTTTGAATTTGTGTTTTTACTCTTTAGATTGATACCTAAGAGTGAAATTGTTGAATTATATGATAGCTCTATTTTTAATATATTGAGAAATGCCATATTGTTTTCCATAGAGGCAGAACAAGTCACATTCCTGTCAACAGTGTATGAGTGTTCCTTTTAATTATCATTGCCCCCTTCAGCAATATTTGTTGTTCTTAGTTTATTTACTATGTACAATTCTTATGGGAATGAGATGGTATCTCATTGTGCTTTTGATTTGCATATTCCTGATGATAAGTGATGTGGAATATTTGTTCATGTGCCAGTTGGCCATCTGTATGTCTTCTTTGGAGAGCAGCCTATTCAGCTATCCTGTCTTTTTTTTTTTAAGTGGGATCTTAATTTTTTGTTGTTGTTGTTGGATAGTATGAGTTATTTGTAGATCTTGGACATTAGTCCTGGTCAGATGTATGGCATGTACATATTTTTTTCCATTCAATAGAATGTAGCTTTTTATTTTAATTATAGTTTCTTTCATTGTGCAGGACCTTTTTCAGCTTGCATAGTTCTTGCTTTGTTTGTTTTTATTTTGCTTTTACTTCTCTTGTTATTGGAGTCACATCCCCTGACACATCAATGAAACCAATGTTCTGGAGAGTTTTGTTTACATTTTCTTCTGTGTACTTTCTGGTTTCAGGCTTACATCCTAATTTTTAATCCATTTTGAGTTAATTTTTTGTAAAGATTTATTGATTTATGCATACAAACTGGTGTACAGACCAGAGCCGTGGGGCGGCAAGAGGGTTCACCAGAGGCAGAGTGGGGAGCAGAACAGGCAGATGGAGGGAAACACACTGCTGAGGGGAGCAGCGTGTTAGGCAGGAGTGGTCTGCCAAGCCATGTGGGAATCTCCTCAGCTGGGGGTCCAACTTGCTCTGAGTCTGCCAGCAGCTCCACAGCACAGCGCCTAACCACTGCACCACCTTGGAGGCCCAATTTTGAGTTAATTTTTGGTTATAGAGTGAGATAGTGGTCTAATTTCATTTTTCTCTGTGTCTGTCTAGTTTTCCTGACACTATTTGTTGAAGCTGTTATCCTTTCTCCATTGTATAGTCTTGGTTCCTTTGTCATAGACTAATTATCCATACTAGTATGTATGGGTTAATTTCTGGACTCCAATTCTATCTCATTGATCTGTATATCTGTTTTTATTCTGATGCCATGTAATTTTGATTTCTACCCTAAAAATTCCACTAAAAAGCTATTAGAAATAATAAATAAGTAGAGTAATGTGGGAGGGTACAAAAATATACAAAAGTGTGTTGTGTTCCTTTTATGAAAATAAAACATTAAAATAGAAATAAATCAATAAAGTAATTCCATTTATAGTAGCTTCAAAATAAAATTCAAAATGTAATTAAAAACTTACTCAATGAAAATTATAAGACACTGTTAGAAGAAAGCTACAAAGAAATGGAAAGATAATCCATGCTCTTGGATTGGAAGATTTAATATTGCTAAAATATCCATCTCATCAAGACAATATTTAAGTTCAATGTAATCCTCCTCATAGTTCCAGTGAAATTCTTCAAAGAAATGGGCAAATGTTACTGAAATTTATATGGAATTACAAAAGACCCAACATTGCCACCGAAATCTTGACAGAAAAGAAGAGGAATGGAAATATTATACTCCCAGACTTCAAACTATACAATAAAAGATGCATCTTAATTCACTTTAGTGTATTCCCATTTTCAACTTTCTTGAAACTCTTTTATCTTCCAGTCGTCCCCTCCCTGATTCTCATCTCTAGATGGCTTTCTCAAAATTTTCTTTTTAGATTTTTTATTTCTTGGCTTATTCCATAAAGCTGAACTTCATAAACCTTTTCCTTTTTATTTTCTCCTTCAGTGACATCCTCATCTAACATGGCTTTAGTTAGCACCTCTACAGTTCATTACACAAGTATCCATCTCTTGCGCAAATTTACCTATTGAATTTTAAACTTACATTTTCAACTCCTAAGGAAATGTTTATTTTGCAAAACCCGTAGAGCTCTCAAATTCAATAGACCCACAAATAAACACCTCTGCACATTACTTTTCTTCTTCTATTCACGTGCTCAAGGATAGTTTACCAATCACCCATTCTTGAGAGTTATATGCTAATTCATCAGCAAAGTTAGAATTATGTTAACGACAATTATATAAGACCAATAATGATAAAAACTTACATGCATAACATATATTGTAAAAAAACAAAAACAAAATATGAATTAGGCAAGTGGCAAAAGCTGATTTCCATCCCTGTACTGTCTCCAATGATGTAACTTCTCTGAACCTTTCTTCCTATCTCTATTATGAGGATAATACTACTTTCTTTGAATTGACAATATGAATCTAAAATGATACATAGATCTATAATTATTTTAGCACTGTGTAAGTTCCCAAAGAAATGTTACAGCTCTTTTATCTCCCCTTTTCCCTTTTTACAATAGTTTTAGTATGATCATATTTGTGCTTGCAATAAGGCAGAAACATATGGACATCTGGAGATGAATGCAACTAGCTCCTTGGTTTAACAACTCAATTTCAGTGTTAGTATGGGGGAGATGTAAATAAATAATTTGAATAAATGTGACATAAAATTACAAGTGCTCAGTTCAAGTTCCAGCTCTTCCACATCAAGGTCTGCTGAGCCTCCTATTAATTCTGGACAGTAAAAGGCAGATATTTACTAAGTGTTAACCCTTTAATGTAATACTCCTCAAATTTTCTTTGAAGTAAGCAATTAATTTTCTTTATAAAGTATTACATATTAATTTGTGAAATCATGTCACATCACATGGGATTAAGTGATTAATTGACAGAGCATGTGTTGTTTCAAGATGACTTATGGAAATGGACACTGAATCATTTGCAATGTTAGATAAATTAAATAAATCTAATACTCATGAAAATTTTAGCACCTTCTACAAAATAACTATTTTAAGAGTTAATAAATTAACACAGAATATTTCTGAGAACAGTGAGTTAAGTAAACACTTAACTGAGTGTAAAAATTATTCTTTTGATATTATTAGGTTGATAAAATTCATTTTTGTTAGTCGAGAAGGAATATTCTTGTCATTTTATTTAGGCATTTATATCTAGAATGCATTCAGCTTTCTTTGGTTTCTCACATAGGACTAAACCAATGTACATTGCACCATCACAATGAATAAACTGCATCCAAAGTTTCCTATAGGAACAATGAGGGAAACTTGAGATGGGATTTTTGTCAAAGGTACTGAATGAATCTGTGCCTATGGCTTGTGAAAATGGGAACACTTCAGTTAGTTGTTGTTACTATCTTGTGAATTAATCATCCTTTTACCCACTGTAGCATAGATGAAAGAACAATGGAAATGACACCTGGGAGAGGAAAATATATACCCCACTATTTCCCCTTTTTGTCCCAGCCAAGCCCTGAATTATTTGGCCAGGAAGGACAATTATCCTTCCCTCTAATATCTATAGCTTGTGTTGCTTATTTATTATTTTAATTGGCAGTGAATCCTGGGGATAAAGCAAATCTCAGGCAATCAAACATTACCCTATACAGCACTCAGAAGGCATAGGTGATTGTGCCAAATGTAAGCTGGTTTCATTAATAACAATAAAAGCTACTCCTGCAAACCTTTATATCTAAATATTTCCCCAGATGTTTTGCAATCATTGTGTTAACAGACCTCTGTGACAGTAGCAAACAAAGTAGCCATAAGGATGGTAGAGAATCACCTCAGGGAAATGCCCAAAAGTCTTCATTTTCAGTTTCACTGACCAATGGGATTTCCCAAAGGAAAATGTGAAATTTTCCAGCTGTCACTGCTGTATTAGAATACATCATTGCATCCTAGACAGCAGAAATAGCTGGAAGTCATGGACAAATCTGGAGGATTTTTTAAAAGAGAAACAAAATGAGCAGCCCAGAGGAAGAAGGGATTAGTTAAACCAAAAGCAAACTGAATCCATTTCCCTAGGGTAAGGCAACTTGGGAAAGTGGCTTTCTGCTTCATTCTTTGAATTAAGTGTAAAATAAATCAGTGTTTGTCTGTGAGGATCAAGGACCTGGAAGAGGGACCGTATGTTCCAGAAAATACCCTCAGTACCTAGACTTGAGCTTCTCAAGTCACATCAGGCCTACTCCTGGAAACAAAAGTAATAGAGTCAGAGTTATGATATGCAACAAGCAAAACAAAACAAAATTATTTAGGTATATATAACTTTATATCATATATTATATATAAACATGTATTATATGAACTATATAATATATAAATAATACATAGTAATAATTGCTGGGCATGAATTATAACATTATGACACAACAACTTAATCCTCACTTTAAACCAGTGAGGTATTCATTTTTTTCTTTGATACTTTTCTGCTGATGAGGAAATTGTGTCTAAAAATGGTTTAAATGACTTGTCAAAGGATACTACACAACTAGTAAATGGAAAGCTGGGTTTCAAACCCACGCTGCCTAATAACAAAGTGTAATTTCTTACCTCCCCTGCTAGATCAATTTTACTCAGCAATAAGTAATTTAAAACATAATGTATTGAAATGAATTGGTCCTATCTTGTAGTTCCATCATTATTACGGTTTTTGTTGCTGCAGTTAGTGTCTGTTCTGTGGAACTTCAGTGAGCACACTGCTTTGTGATGAGTTGCTTTTGCTTGTGCTCTCAGACACAGGGCCATGTGTTCATAATCCCTACCTCATGGGGGTCTCTGAGGGAATTTCGGAAAAACTCTGTTCTGAAGAATAAGACAAACAGAGTTTAAGAGTAAAGGAAATAAATATATTAAGAACATAGTCAGGGGGCCTCCCTGGTGGTGCAGCGGTTGAGCACTGCGCTGTGGAGCTGTTGGTGGCGGCGACAGGAGTCTGACGCCTGGCCAGGGAGAATCCCACATGGTGTGGCAGACCTCTCCTGCCTCGCCCGCTGCTCCCCTCAGCAGTGTGTTTCCATCTATCTCCTGTTCTGCTCCCCACTCTGTCTCTGGTGAACCCTCTCGCCGCCCCATGCCTCTGGCCTGTACCCCAGCTTGTATGCATAAATAAATAAATCTTAAAAAAAAAAAAGAAAAAGAATATAGGTAGGACCTCCCTGGTGCAAGGGGTTAAGTCTCAGTACTATGAAGCTATTGGCAGTCACTGCATCACGAGTTCGATCCTGGCAAGGGAGCTGACCCACAAGGCGCAGCAGACCTCTCCTGTCCCACCTGCTGCTCCCCTCAGTAGTGTATTTCAGAAGATCTGCCTGTTCTGCTCCCCACTCTTTCTCTGGTGAATCCTCTCAGCCCCCCCTCCCCTCACCTCTGGCCTACACCAAAACTCTTGTATGCATAAATAAATCTTAAAAAAAAAAAAGAACACAGGCAGTCTGTGGTACATCAGGAAGCTGGATTACATTCAACCAGGATATACTAATATTGCCCTGTAAGCTAACCTCTCTGAGAAAAGAGGTGCATATGGAAGAGCAGTAATTGGCAAGCAAGGTCCCAGTTGCTCTTTGTTCTTGGGGAGAATTCCTCTATCCCTCTGAGTGCTTTTTGGGCTGGTCCAATAATCAAAATAGAAGTAGACAGGTTGTCATAAGGAAAAAGATCAACTTAATAGTGTGTGCACCGGGGATCTACAGTGATTATGCAACTCTTGATTTCACTTTTGGGTGAACAGGGTTTAAATTCTACACTAAGGAGTGGATAAGGAACTGGGACAAAACCTGAGGAAGATGGGTTAGAATCTATGGCTTAGGATGAAGCATGTAATAGGGTACTCTTATCTCCTCTTAAGGAGAAATGAAAGGTCTTCACATGATAAGCATGGAATGATTCCATGTTTACTCTGAATGTAGAGACAGCTTTCTCAGATAGAAGGCCATTTCTACAGTAATACTGCATCTGAGTAATTCCCTGCAGTTTTAATTCTTCTAAGCAGCAAAAGGGAACTTGGGATGCTTCTTGGACTAAGGGAAGGGCAAGAATTTATCCTTAGTCTCCAGGACCTCAGGGGCCTTAACTGAAAATAACAAGGAGTTTTAAGGTCACCAGTTCTGAGATGTTTAGGACAATCTGTTATAAAACCTTTACTTCCATGTAAAACCAGAGCAGATGGGTTGGAATCTATGGCTTAGGATCAAGCATGTAATAGGGGACTCCTATCTCCTCCTAAGATGCCATATCTCTTAGGAAAGGTCTTGTCATCTTTGACCTTCTATTAGATTTAGGAACCCAGTACAGTGGCCAGCACCCTTACACTTGGACACTGAAGCAAGAGAGGCTTTGGACCCACTTATCAACTCAAGTAGATGAGTACAGGAAGAGAGAAAAAGAACCACAGGTGTATGAGAGCATGATCTTTTAAGTCACACTGACCCTATGACTCCCAGTCAACGTGCTCGACTCATATGTGTCATGTTGACAAATTCTGTTTTTGGAAAGAATGGGGAGAGAAGGAGTCAAGAGGCATTACACAGAATGGGGAGGGGTATTAACCCCATCGCCTCTCTTCCCTCTAGTTGCTTAGCCTGCTGATCTGGCTAGGTTTAGCAGTCGGTCTTCTTATGGGTCATTCAGGAGAGTGCTATTTTCTTCACATGTGGATACTATTGGATTTCCAGAGAAACCTTGTCTCTCTCTAGTCGCATGGCTTTATATAAGATCTAGTTTTTGTTCTCTGCCTTTTTTTTAAAGATTTATCTGTTTATGCATACAAGACCTGGGGTGTAGGCCAGAGGTGTGGGGTGGTGAGAGGATTCACCAGAGACAAAGTGGGGAACATAACATGCAGATTGACTGAAATACACTGCTGAGGAGAGCAGTGGGCAAGGCAGGAGAGGTCTGCTGTGCCGTGTGGGAATCTCCCTGGCCAGGGATCGAACTCATGCTGCATTGGCTTCAGATAGCTTCATAGGCTGAGACTTAACACTTTGCACCACTAGGGAGGCCCCCTCTGTCTTTCTTTGACTAGTGAAGTAGAGGGTTTAACAAAAGATCAGATTCCTGTAAAGGAAGAAGGATGAAAATTGTCTTCAAACACACTCTGTAAATAAGTCAAAACTTCACTTCCTTTTATTCTAAAGCTACTTCTTAAATTATGCCTTACACTTTTCTCCTTGCCAGTTCACTTCAACAAATAGTGTAATGCACCTGCCCTCTTTAATAAATTATGAAAAAAAGCAGGAATGTAGACACAAAGTTCACACATACACACCACCTCTAAGGTGATCAGAACCTCAATTTCTCTCCTTGTTTATGTTCCCTTTTTTCTCTAGTTTCACTCATATTAGGGCCAGCCTAGGTCATTTCTTCCACAGCGGTATCATATATTGTATTTCCCAGGACAGGCACGTGTCCAGAACACTCTAATTTTGATTACTAAAAGCACTAATTTCTCATGTGTTCATGTTTCCAAATTATAATGACTCAACAATGACACAAATGTAGGCCTACACCAGTTCCATATCCCCCAAATTTAATGTGATATGGAGCTACTGAAGCAATAGACATTGGTCTGCAAAAGTGATGCTTCTCTCTTGATTTCATCCATATCTACTGTTTTCTCAAAAATCAAATAAAGTAAAAACATAAAACAAAAGGAAGTAAATGAGATGTTTTAAGTATTTCTTTAGCAAAATTGTATTGATTCCATGTGAACTTTTTTCTAAGGCTACAATGTTGTATGATCTTCAGAATAGTCATTGCAATGACATGAGTTTCTATCATATGGTTCATAAATCCTTATAAACCCTGTCATATTTCTGGCAGCATTCCAAGTCTATACTTTTAGCTTTCCAATAAAAAATGTTATTTATTAGAGAGATCCTCTCCAAATATTATAGCATATTACTTTATGGCCTTGCTTAATTCCCCAAGTCTTAGTCAAACTTCATAATTCAAAGGAGTACAAAAATGGGCATAATTTCTGTTAAACCTGGATCCTACTTGTTCTAGACACTTCCTTTAGATCTATTTGAAAAAAGTCAAAGAAGGGGGGAAAGGTGAGAAATATTCTAAAAGCAAGTCAATCAATCAAATAAAAATATTCAAAATTGTCACATAATGGAGTTTTGTTGATTTATATGGCCTAAATGCATCATTGATTGGACTAAGGATAGATTGTGGGATGACAAGCTAGGGTAATAAAATTCTTCCAAAACCAGTGCGTAGAAAGTCGATAACCATTGCTTATGTAAGATGTGTATATATATTCTCTCTGGACATCTATTTAACCTCTGCAGGTCAAATAGCTGCTCTTGGTTACAAGTCTTTAAGGAAGATATTCTTTCCTCTCATTGTTCAGACTACCAATTCTACACAGGTCTTTACTAATTATAATAATCCATAGTTTCTCGGTATCATAGTTTATTCTGAATACCTCTGAAAATGTATGTATATTTTAGTAGTGTGAAGTATTTGCAAACTTCTGACTACTTCACCTTCCTACTCATCAATACTGTAAATGTGAGAAAAAATCACTTGCATGAATCTGTACCATTATCCCAAACAATTAAATACCAGAAGAGTAAGGTAGGATGTGTTTTCCCTTCATACTTAGGTCCAAACTGCCTGGAGATGTGATCCCACATCACTCCAGGGCTTAACTAAAGATATGTTGGGAGTGGGGGAAAAAAAAAAAGGGAAAGCTAGAGAAAGATCTTTGTTGTCCTGAAAGACAGACTATAATTTAATTTACATATCGGCCCGTCTGTTAAGTAGGAAGAGAGGTGTACAGTGCACACTATAGGCAGGGAATACTGGGAACTATTATTGTCCCAGAGGGGAGGCATGTGGGTTGACAGGTAAGAAGAAGAACTGAAGATTTTTCTGTCTCAGCGGATAAACTAATGGGAGAGAGATGTGAGAGCTGTATTGAGTTTTGTTGGATGAGACTTGATAACTAATACAAAAGGGAGAGGGAAGAGCCCTTAGCAATGGAAGGAATCAACCATCCAGTGGCTTACAGGATTACCCTGTAACAATGTCAAGTTCATTAAAGAAAAGGCATGACTCTTAGAAACAATTTTCCACCTAGAATGAGTAACATATTTATTCAAACCTGACTGCAGAACCCCGTAGCGGATTTTAAATATTGTTAAGTTGATAATGTATTGACTGAACGCATATCATGTGCCAGATAATGGGGGATGGTCTTTTAGAATGTTAATTAATTACCTAACTAGATGATAATGATAATTCTAGGCATAATATTCATTTTATTATAGATATAGTATATTAAGGATTAGAGAAGTTGGCAGACTTACCTAAGAATTCTGAGTTTGTAAATAAAAACCTAAGAAATCATGAATGTTCACATTTAATTGTCCATAATTTTTTTTTGGGGGGTGGAAATCTATGTTTCTAAGTCTTTTTATTTTTTTCACATTTAAGATCAATTGTAAATTAAGCTTTTAATCTCTTGCTCTTTAAATACTGGCTCCATATTTTCCAAGCACTGAAACAACCAAAACAAACATTTTTTGCAGGCAACACTGAGTCTGCAAGCTGGCTGTTTGCAACTTCTGCTGAGTCTAATAGCTTACAGTTTACAGTTAGAACATAAGTATATAATTTCAGTAAGCAGGTTAAGTATATAAAGATAGAGTCTAGTTTCATGTTTTATGTAATCCCATATGACATTCTCTTATTGTTCAGTATAAATATTCATTGTATGTATTGTATGTGATTGACACTATGCTAGATACTGTGGATACAATAAGAAATGAGGTCTCTTTTCTCAAGAGAAAGAAAATAAGAAATAAATAAAATTTGGTACAATAAAGATTCTGTAATAAAGGAAAGAGAAGGCTCTAAAGGAGACAAAGTTGTAACCAAGTCTTGCAGTGTCATTCCTATTGAGATAATTGATATCTAATTTGATGTATAAAAGAGTTCAGCTCTTGAAAATTTTAGAAGGCATGAGAGCCTACCCGTGCCCCCAGAAATTGGAGGTTGTGAACAATTTAATTCAATAAAATGATGTTTTAAATGACAAAATACATGGTTATAGATCTAGGAAGACTACAAGGGCGGGCCTTCCTGGTAGCACAAGGGGGTAAGTCTCAGCACTATGAAGCTCTCCACAGCCACTGCAGCACTAGTTCAATCCCCAGCCAGGGAACTTCCCATGTGGTGCAGCAGACTTCTCCTTTCTTGCCCACTGCTCCCCACATCAGTGTATTTCAGTCGTTGTTCTGCTCCCTACTCTGTCTCTGGTGAGTCAGAGTCTCTGTCTCTCACCACCGCACACTTCTGACCTACACCCCATTTCTTGTATGCATAAATAAATATTAAAAAAAAAAGGCTACAGCAACCCAGATGTCCAAAAATAGATGATTGGATCAAGAAGATGTGGTACATATACACAATGGAATACTATTCAGCATAGAAAGAAGATAAACACATGCAATTTGCAGCGACATGGATGGAATTAGAGGGGATCATACTCAGTGAAATAAGCCAGAAAAAAAGAGAAAAATATCGAATGGTTTCACTTATAACAGGACTATATGGAGGCCGGGTGGGAGAGAGACAATCAGTGGGGGGTGGGGGGAGGAGGGAGGCGGAGGGAGGGAAGGAAAAGGGCACAAAATGGAATAGAAAAGAACACAAGGGACCATGGAGATGGAGCACGGGTGAATTGGTGGTGGGCTGCCCAAGGGGAATACAAAATGTAAAAGACATAAATAACAATAAAAATATATATTATAAAAAAAAAAGACTACAAAGGGCTTCAAAAGCCATAATGAGTGCATGTTGTGCTTGGACTATCTTCTGAAGACAGTGAGAAATAAGAAGATTGAGCGACAAGGAGACATCATAATTAAATTATCATATTAGAATCATCTGTCTGGCCACATGTGCAGAAAAGGATTGGCAGGATCAAGGCTAAAGCCAGGGAAGCAAATAAAAGGCTACCACGAGAATGAAGGCAGAAGATAACATGTCTAATATAGCTTTCTTGATGGTGAACCTAAGTGTCCAGTGAAGAGATGTTTTTAGGAGGCAGAATCAACAAGTTTCCTTGGAGTAAGGGGATAAGAAGGATTTCTATCTTAAAGTATTTAGTGTTTGATGGAGTCATATATGAAGAAGAAATTGCTGAGGGAAGGGCAGCAAGTCTCGAAGGTCTTGATTTATTCCTTCAAAATTCCTAATTAGGCCAGAAGTAGAGAAGCCAGGGTTAATTCAGAATTGTGGTTTTATTATACAGCTAGGTGGTTGAAATGGCATTACATGAAGTCCAAGAGCACATGCATAGCAAAAAACTATAGGACCCTCAAGAGACTGGACATCACACTTGCAGTTTTCAATTCAGCACGTAAGGAGCATGGAGGTAACAATCATCCTCTTGTCCACACAAGAAAAACTTGAACAAACTGAAACTTAGTTCATCTTAAAAAAAAAAAAAGATGTATTTATTTATGCATACAAGAGCTGGGGTGTAGGTCAGAGGTGTGAGGACATGAGGCAAGAGATGTGGATGGTGGGGGGTGGTGAGAGGATTCACCAGAGACAGAGTGGGGAGCAGAACAGGCAGATTGACTGAAATACACTGCTGAGGGGAGCAGTGGGAGAGACAGGAGAGGGCTGCTGCTCCTTGTGGGAAGCTCCCTGGCCGGGGACCAAACTCGTACTGCAGTGACTGCTGATAGCTTCATAGGCTGAAACTAAACCCCTTGTGCCATCAGGGAGGCCCCAGTTCCCCTTCTTAGGGCCAGAAGAAAAGTGACATCACAGGGCAAACTGCAGTGAACATGGATAGAGGTGGTTAGAGGGATAAATAGTTTACTAGAACTGATACTCAGCAGCAGAAACTTCTAAGAGAAACTGTATGGGGTAGGAAAACCTGAACTGTCCAGGATGATATGTTGGAGGCTGGGTGTAGACAAGTTTGAGAGTTAAATACTACAAGGGGTGGGAGGTCATAGGGAAACCCATATACCCAAGTGAATTTGACTTCCAGACACCTACCATGCTGATGAGATAACATTTTTTTCCTGTTTTTGAAATGGTGGGGCTGGGCAACAGCAGGGGGGCATAGTAACCATTTCAAATACCTCCAGAACATTCTATATTTTACAAGGTATGCCCTCAGGGGAAACGATTATATTTAAAGAGTGGCTAACCCACAGGCTTAGTCTCCCTGGGGGAAGTTAGAAATACTCTAAAATACTCTAACTCTCAACTTCCTGTCTCACCTAAGACTTAAATATACCACAAAACTGAGAAGTAAGTTGAGACTTTATAATATAACTATATAAACAGGATGTCTAAATAAGGTTAAAAATCCAGAGAACTTCAAAAATTTATTGGGAAATTAAGTTCTTAGTAAGAAATTAGTGAGGAAGCTGAATGCTTTAGAAGGTTTTGGTCAAAGAGGATAATTGAATTCAAGATTTCAAAATCAGCACAAGCATGTAGTGTTATCTGGGGTACAAAATTATACAGAGTATAGAATCTGTGAAAAAATATTTAAAAGAGGCAAATTTAAAGACGGAATGAAAAAAATGAGCTGTAAAGAGTGCCCCGGGAGTACAGTTCTGCTCAAAAAAGACACACATATTTAAGGTTAGCAGTACAAAATAACAAAGCCTCCCAAATATTTATTGGTCTGTTCATGGTAGATAGTTCATGGTAGAACTATCATATTCATAAAGGTCATGGTATAAATTCAGACATTATCATAGCAAAAAAAATCAGAGATTTTTTGTTAGTCCAAGTTTATGAGAAATCTCCAAGGTAATATTGTCTTGGGGACCAGAATTAATCAGGAGATACTATTATTTTTGGTTTATCTCAGGGGTCAAAGTATTATTTTGTCTCTTTTGTTGTTTTTCTACCTGATTGTGATATATGACTTGGTTATACTGGAAGCAAAACAAAGTGTTGATTTCTTTTTTATTCTACAAATCTAACTTCTAGTAGAAAACTGACCCAAAAATCATGACAGTTATCAATCATTCCCCATTCTACCTGATCCTAATGAGCCCGTGATTGTTCGCTTGCTAACTGATCCCCTTCAAAGAAACAAGGAAAAATGATTGCACATCAATGGCTCAGTCCTTATGTAACATCAAGGTTTAGAAATAGGCATTCCTGTTTTATTTCTAGGAAACAGTCTCCTAAATAAATGTGACCATTCTATTATTCTAACTATAACTTATATAGTTACACTTAATATAGTGTTTGCTATAGGAAATAACAAAATAATACTACCAATCAAAAGAAAATTAAAGTTCACAGATCCTTAGTCCTCTAGTATAATTCATATAATTAATTTATTTGGAAGAAAACTATTTTTCATTTTGGGAGAATATGCATAGGTTTACTATCACTAGTACTCTGCCACTTCTAATTTGAGATTTTCTTATAGCCAAAATAATGTTCTTTAAATTAAGGTGGAATTTGGATATAAAGTTTATATGTATATATACATGTATATAAATATTTTATGCATTGTGTATCTGTAGTCTATGTCTATTATACATATAATGCACACACATATACTATGCAGAATCCAGATCAAATGTACATTAAATAAATATTAGTTATTATAATACCTGTGTCTACTATGATGTCTACAAACAGAAGTAGTTTTGTTTATATTTTAGGTATGATGATGGAAAGGAGATTTAGAATAATGTCATCTAACTTTGATTTATCTTTATTATGGAATTAATGCTAAATTATATTATTAATGAGGGCTAAGGATCAAAGATATCTCTGAGAGTGACAGAGGAGAGAAAGGAAAAGGAACATTTCTTAAAAAATTGAAGTTGTGTTTATTATTCATTAATTTTAGTTAAACCTGGCAGTGACAGTGAGGGAAAAATAACGAAGATAACAAGAGAAAACCCAGTACAGAGAAGAGAGAAGAATGAAAGTAGGGAGTCCCCCTTGTGGGTTATTAATGTAGTTGGGAATGAATGTAAAGGTAGAAAGTAGATTTTCTAGGTAGGACCAAAAAGATAGATAGTAAAGACAGGAAAATTAAAAAGAGATTCCTAAAATGACCCAATGATGTGAGAAGGCACAGTGAATACTCATTAAAAGAAGGTTGAAGGGTCAGATGAAAGTTTGGATGATCAAGGATGTCAGTAAGTCAGACTTACTCGGGTCTTGAAAGCTGAGAAAGAGAATATGCAAGCTAGGTATGCAACAGAAGAAAGCAGCCCTGACTCTCACTTTTTGGCCTGCCAGTAAATGTTTACTATGAGCTTACCATGATCACCAATAACAGTTCCTCTAATTCTTTCTTTAAAAAAAAAAAAAAAAGATTTGTTTATTTATTATGCATACACAAACTGGGGTGTAGGCCTGAGACGTGGGGTGGTGGGAGGTTTCACAAGAGACACATTGGGGAGCAGAACAGGCGGATCTACTAAAGTACGCTGCTGAGAGGAGCAGCAGGTAAGGCAGGAAAGGTCTGCTGCTCCATGTGGGTCAGCTCCCTGGCCAGGGATGGAACTCAGGCCACAGTGGCTGGAGATAGTTTGATAGCACTGACTTTAACTCATGCACCATCAGGGAGGCCCTATACACTGGAAAATGCTAATCACTCCAAGGGAATAAACCAGGGATGCACTGCAGTTGCCTTTGAGAGACAGGACAAGAAGGTAGGAGATGTCTGCTGCTCCATGTGGGAAGCTCCCTGGTCGGGAATTGAACTCGTGCTTCAGTGGCTGTGGATAGTTTCATAATGCTGAGACTTAACCCGTTGCACCACCAGGGAGGCCCATAGTTCCTTTAATTCTTTCTACCTGGAAAGTATCCTACTGTCATCACAGTTGGTGACAAACTCAATACCTAATTCCCTCATGTCAGCTTCTTTAAATTTAAATTTGTTCCTTTTCCAGTACTTCCACTGTGCTAGTTTAGGCCAGAGGTGCAGGGGTGAGAAAGTTCACCAGAGACAGAGTGGAGAGCACAACAGCCCTTTTTTTTTTTTTAATATAATAGATATTTATTTTTGTTATTCATATCTTTTACATTATTGTGTGTTCCCCATAAGTTACCCAACACCTGTTCACCTGTGGAGCCATCACCATAGTCCTCCGTGCTCCCCTCTTCCCCCCTCTTGAGCCCTCCCTCTCCCCTCCTTCCCTGCTGAATGTCACTTTCTTATTTGGCTCCCCTATATTCCTGTTATAAGTGAAACCATTCAATAATTTTCTCTTTCTTTCTGGCTTATTTCACTGATCATGATCCCCTCTAGGTCCACCCATGTTGCTGCGAATTGCATGTGTTTGTCTTTTTTGAATGCTGAATAGTATTCCATTGTGTATATGTACCACATCTTCTTGATCCAGTCATCTATTTTTGGGCATTTGGGTTGTTTACAAACCTTAGCTATTGTAAACAGTGCTGCAATAAACATGCGAGTACATGTATCCTTTCGGATTAGTGTTTTTGTGTCTTTTGGGTATATTCCCAGTAGTGGTATTGCTGGGTCATATGGAAGTTCCATTTCTAGCAGTCTGAGGAAATGCCATACCGTCTTCCATAGTGGTTGGATCAATTTGCATTCCCACCAGCAGTGTAGGAGAGTTCCTTTTTCTCCACATCCTCGCCAACATTTGTTGTTGCCTGTTTTATTAATGTGCGCCATTCTCACTGGCATGAGGTGGTATCTCATTGTGGTTTTAATTTGCGTTTCCCTGATTATAAGTGATGTTGAACATTTTTTCATGTACCTGTTGGCCATTTGCTTTTTTTCTTTGGAGAAGTGTCTTTTTAGCTCTTCTGTCCATTTTTTGACTGGATTGTTGACTTTGTTTTTGTTGAGTTGTGTGAGCTCTTTGTAGATTTTTGTTATCAGTCCCTTATCAGTTGTGTTGTGTGCAAAGATCTTCTCCCAATTAGTAGGGTGTCTGTTTGTTTTAATTGTTGTCTCTTTTGCTGTACAGAAGCTTTTTAGTTTGATGTAGTCCCAGGTGTTTATCTTTTCTTTTACTTCCTTTGCTATGGGGGAAGTGTTTTTTTTTTTTTTAATTTATACATACAAGCTGGGGTACAGGCCAGAGGCGTGGGGCGGCGAGAGGGTTCACCAGAGACAGAGTGGGGAGCAGAACAGGCAGATCAGAAGTACACTGCTGATGGGAGCAGCGGGCGAGGCAGGAGAGGTCTGCCGCACCATGTGGGATTCTCCCCGACCGGGCGTCGAACTCGCGTCGCCGCTGCCGATAGCTCCACAGCGCAGCGCTCAACCGCTGCGCCACTGGGGAGGCCCTGGGGGAAGTGGTTTTAAAGATTTTGCTGAGATGTATGTCATGTAGAGTTTTGCCTCTTTTTTCTTCTATAAACTTTATGGTTTGAGGGCTTATCTCCAGGTCTTTTATCCATTTTGAGTTGGTTTTTGTGCATGGTGTGAGGTAGTGGTCTAGCTTCATTTTTTTGCATGTAGCAGTCCAGTTCTCCCAACACCATTTATTGAACAAACTAATCTTGTTCCATTGCATATTCTTTGCTCCTTTGTTGAAGATTAGTTGTCCATAAATATGTGGTTTTATTTATGGGTTTTCTATTTGGTTCCATTGGTCCGTGTGTCTGTTTATGCTCCAGTACCAAGCTGTTTTAATTATTATGGCTTTGTAGTAAAGTTTGAAGTCAGGGAGTGTAATCCCTCCATTCATCTTCTTTTTAGTCAGGAGAGCTTTAGCTATTCGAGGTTTTTTGTGGTTCCATATGAATTCCTTCAATATCCGTTCTATTTCTTTGAAGAATGTCATTGAGATTTTTATCGGAATCTCATTGAATCTGTAGATTGCTTTTGGTAGGATGGCCATTTTGATGATGTTGATTCTTCCAATCCATGAGCAGGGGATGTCTTTCCATCTTTTTGTGTCTTCCTTTATTTCTTTTAACAGTGTTTTGTAGTTTTCTTTGTATAAGTCTTTTACCTCTTTTGTTAGGTTTATTCCCAGGTATTTTATTTTTTTGATTTCGATTTTGAAGGGGATAATTCTTTTAATTTCTTCTTCTTCAGACTGAGTGTTTGCATATAGAAAGGCTACTGATTTTTATGCATTGATTTTGTATCCTGCTACGTTACTGAATTGGTCTATAGTTTTGAGTAGGTTTTCTATGGAGTTTTTGGGATTCTTTATGTATATAATCATATCGTCTGCAAATAGGGACAGTTTAATTTCTTCTTTCCCTATTTGGATTCCTTGTATGTCTTTCTCCTGTCTTATTGCTCTTGCTAGGACTTCAAGTGTTATATTGAAAAGCAATGGTGAGAGTGGACATCCTTGTCTTGTTCCTGATTTTAGGGGAAATGCTTTCAGCTTCTCACCATTGAGGATAATATTGGCTGTGGGTTTGTTGTTTATGGCTTTTATTATGTTAAGGAATGTTCCTTATATTCCAAGTTTTTCAAGGACCTTTATCATAAATGGATGTTGCACTTTGTCGAATGCTTTCTCAGCATCTATTGATATGATCATATGGTTTTTATTTTTCTTTTTGTTGATGTGATGGATTACATTAACTGATTTTTGGATGTTGAACCATCTAGAATAAGACATGGAATAAAACCACAAAAAGACAAACAAAATGGCCAACATAGATGCCAATGTATCAACATTAACTCTAAATGTAAACGGACTCAACTCATCAATAAAAAGGCACAGGGTAGCAAAATGGATCAAAAAAAAGAACCCAACCTTCTGCTGTCTACAAGAAACACATTTAGCCACAAAAGATAAACATAGACTGAAAGTGAAAGGCTGGAAAATAATCCTACAAGCAAATGGACCTAAAAAGAAGGCAGGGATAGCTATACTTATATCAGATAAAATAGACTTCAAACTAAAAAAGATAAAAAGAGACATAATGGTCACTATATCATGATAAAGGGGAAAATTCAGCAAGATGATATAACTCTCATCAACATATACTCCCCTAATGAAGGAGCACCAAAATATATAAGACAATTATTATCAACTCTGAAAACAGACATTAGAGAAAATACATATATAGTAGGAGACTTCAACACTCCATTATCACAAATGGACCGATCAATGAGGCAACAAATAAACAAGGACATTAAAGCTCTAAACAAAGACCTAGACCACATGGGCTTAACAGATATCTATAGGGCATTACACCCCCAAAAATCTGAATACACATTCTTCTCAAGTGCATATGGATCATACTCCAGGATTGATCACATACTAGGTCACAGAACAAACCTCAACAGATATACAAAGATCAAAATCATACCTACTATCCTCTCCGATCATAAAGCCATCAAACTAGAAATAAATCATGAAAAGATAAAAAGGAACCCTTTTACATCATGGAGATTGAAACCCACACTGCTCGAAGACCACTGGACTAATGAGGAGATCAAAGAAGAAATTAAAAAAAAAAAAGCCCTTTTAATGAAATACACTGCTGAGAAGAGCCGCGGGGGAGACAGAAGAGGTCTGCTGTGCCATATGTGGGTTAGCTCCCTGGCCTGGGATTGAGCCCAGGCCATAGCACTGAAACTTAGCCCCTAGGTCACCAGAGAAGCCCTGTGTTCATTCATATTTTAATCAAAATTACTATCTTCCTTGTATTATAAATATTAAATGCAAGAATACATAAAATGTTATTGAACACCCACCATGAGTATGGCCTTTTGTTTTGTCCTAGGGGTGCAAAAATAACCTCAAGGATATTATAATCCAATGGCAGTATATTGACAAATAAATATAATAAAAGTCTGAATATGTTTGCTGTCACCATTGGTAGAATAAATGGCCCACTGACCCTGAAACCCAACAGTAATATAAATCTGCAACTTTCAGTATTTCAATTGAAATCTCAAGTCAGTTTGTTGTTATAACCGCCACCATTTCTTTAAAGAAAACAGCTTTATATAGCTTTTTCTTTTTTTCTTTTTTGTGTATAGAAAAACTGGGGTGTAGGCCAGAGGTGTGGGGGGGTGAGTAAATTCACCAGAGACAGAGTGGGGAGCAAAACAGGCAGACCGACTGAAATACACTGCTGAGGGGAGCAGCAGGGGAGACAGGAGAGGTCTGCTGTGCCATGTGGGTCAGCTGCCTGGCTGGTGATTGAGCTCAGGTGGTATCCATGGCAGTGCTGACTTAATTCCTAGGCCACTAGGGAGGCCCTGTAGAGCTTTTCGTTATTAAAAAAAAAAAAAAAAAAGCGACCGAATGTATGTCTGCTGAATAAAAAGGCATGAAGAAGGGGTAACGATAAAATTTATCAAGAAAAATAATCAGGTAACTGGTGGCTGAAGCCAAAGGCCTTTACCGGTGGTGCCCCCTGGAGGGGGTTTCTGGTGAGGACTGGTAGCCTCAGGTGAAATACGAACAAAGTATGCGTGTGGGTATAAGAGGTGGGAAGAAGCAGCCCCCAGGATTCAGCTTTCTGGATTTCAGCATTCTCAGTTCTTCAGCGATTTCTGTCCCCACCAGGCCTATCTTCCCAAAGGCTGTTGCAGATCTCTGAAAGAATGTGGAGAGGCATCCAGTAGTCAACCTCAGAGAAGAAAAGTTCACAGACTTTGCAGGTAGCTGAGTGACTAGAACTGTTCGTAGCTTTGCTGTTGTTACAGCCTGGAAGGGAAGGTGAAGACCCAGAGCTGGGGGCCTCGCTGAACTGTGTGAGTGTGGCCATTTGTCCGGTCGTTTGGCTGCAGCAGCTGCTCTTTGAGTGCAGCTTGTCTGGTGCTGTGCTGGGGCATCTGGGCAGCTCTGATGAGCATCTCCTGTTGTGTCTCCTGCTGGCTTCCTGAGTTGGAACGGGACCTATAGTCTGGCTACTGCATTTTCCGGGCCCACTGGAAAGTCGCCATCTTGGGGTTGTGTCTGTGTCTAGGACTTCAAAACACCGGACCCAGCTTCGGGTGAGATAAACGGCCATTTTTGGCTTCGGTAACTCTCTTTTTTCCCCTGGTTTGTTAAATGAATCCCATTATTGTTGTTCCCTGAGCCTGAGTTGTCTTGCCTTTATGTGTGTGGGTGAAGAACTCAGAGTGACTAGTAAACTGTTTGGGCAGTGTTCTTGGCCAGTTTCAGTGCCCATGTTGCCCTGTATCACTCAGAAGAAAATGTTGGCTTATGTTGTCCAGAGACATGTTTTGAACCTCTGAAACCAATGAAGAACAAACCCATAGTGGACAAGCCATTAAAAGCAGAATTTAGGGGGCGGTAGGGGGCATAAAAAAAAAAAAAGCAGAATTTAGGAAGTCTGCTGAGTGCATGTATTAATATCTTTCCTTCTTATTTTTTTGACATTTTAGGATTTATTTGAAGACAATATGTAAAATACGTACACACACATAAACACACACATCATTTTTTCCCATTAACTCCTCAGGCTCTAATCCTAACCTTTTCTCCCAAGTCATACACACAGCAGGCACCTCATCCCATTTGTTGGAAGAATGTGCAATGGTAAAACAGATTTGAGAGCTGTTGCATATTGTAAAAATAAGAAATGAGTTGTCTTCTAAGTGAACAGTAACTGTCAAATTCTCTTCTTGCTGTATGTTTGTTAAGCTGCAATAATAACTAGGAACTCCTGCCAGCAAGAGAATATCATATAAATCAATGCTCAAAAGCAATATTATTGTACACCATCTTGCTTTTTGGCTTTTATTTCAGGGCTCCTGAAATCTGGTTACAAATAGATCATTTATATTCACATATTTATTTTTTATAGTTTTCATAATGAAAACTAGATTCCTACCATCACTATATATGTACTCCATTTTTATAAGCAAGAACGTGTAGAAGATGAGTTGCTCCAAGTTGTAATGCAAATTGCTTAGTGCACTAAAAAAGCATTGCTTTTCCCCATGTAAATGTTTTATTTGCATTTTTAAGGCACTAGTAAAACTCTGTTAACTATCTTTTTCTTTTTTTAGTTATTTTCTCATCATGGAGTTTCTGGGGGGACAAAGTAGAAACACTTATTCCTTTAACATTATTAATATTTATCATATTTTTATGGAAAATAATCTAATAAACAATATTGTTGCAAGAGTAACAGACAGCAAAAAATAAAATAAGATAAAAAATAAAAGGAGGGAGGAAGCTGAGAAAATACAGAAAACCATTCCTCTAATGAACCAAATGTTTTCATTTACAATGGATATTTTTAGACTTCAAATGCATTCATTAGTAAAGAACAACTGTGGAATTAATTTTATGTGAGCATGACAGTCAATTTTATCTTTTCTATAATAAAACTATCTTATTGGGGGTGGGAGAGTTGAGCTCAAATAGTTCCCAAACTTCATCTGTTGTGAATTTCCTCTCTCCCAACTCAGCCTGTGCTCAGGGTCTGATCTAATGGAAAATATTGTGCTGATTGCATTAGTTAACAATTTTGGGTACCTCAGTAGCAAGTTACTGTTTCGAGAAGTCAAAAGAAGCAAAGTTTCTTAGAGATGAAGGTAAAGGGGTGACTATTTGAAGGGAGAGGTCTGGGTAAGAAAGCACTGTCTGATTGATTTAAATCACATGACTCACCTGTGAGGTTTGAGGATGTTACTCCACTTCACTGAAACTTATTTTTTCTATCTGCCAAATATATACAACTATAACATTTACAGGGTTGAAGAATAATAGATGATCTAACATGCACATAGTATTTATTTTAATTTTCACTTTCCTTTTAAATCTAAACCATATTCACCCTCTTTTACCTACCACCAGTTATGCCATCTTACATGTGAAGAGAATAATCAGCCAAGTACAGGATATTAAACAGAATTTATATTTCCATATCAAATATGGAATCTGGGGGAGTTGGTCATTTAATAGGTCCTTTGGCAAGAGTGAAATTCCTTCTGGTTTGCAACCTGCTTGCACATGGTCATAAACAGTTACGTTTGGACTGAGTCTTGCTGGAGTCTGGTTGAACCTACTTTCATATATGATTCTCAAATTATTATAAAATCATCTCCTCATAATTACTTTAAGAAGTAATTATTGCCTAGCAGAAGTATTTGGGTTCAATTCCACCCTTCATTTCACTAACTTTGACTTAAATGTTTCTCCTATCAGAAGCTTAATTCAAAAGTAAAGTGAGGTTTTTTCAGATAATCCATCAGGTTACTGGAAGCTATAAATTTTCATGTGGATCAGCCCATGTCATTATTTCAGAAACATGAACTGAGTCAGAAAATAAAAGAACTCAACTTTGGGTATTTAATATCCCATCAGCATCACCAGACAGGAAAAACCAGAAGATTTTGATAAATAGCAATATTTTCTGATTTTGAAATTTATGAAATTTATGTATTTTCACTCTCATTCATTTATTTATTTAATCAGAACTTTCTAAATCTCCTACAAAACAGTGTTCTCACTATGGGAAATCAAACTTAAGGTTAGGGTTTTAGGTTTTAGAATATAAGGATACTATATATAGACACATATAAAAATGCAGTATTGGTATGAAAACTATGTATAACATGATGTGTACAAAAAGGGTCATGGACACACACACATTGGTTTTAATAGAATGATGAAATGGAAAAAGTATGGGCTTTCAAGTAAAGCAGACTTGACTTCATTCAGTCATTTCCAAAATACCTGACTTTGGGCAATTTGTTTAACTCCTCTGAGTCTCAGTTTTGTCATCTGCAATATGGTGATGATAAAACCTGCTTTAAAGTAGTGTTACACCTAGAACTCTAATGTGTCCATTCTACTCTTAACCATGTTCAACAAGAACTCACTAAGTATTCTTTCCATTATTTTGCTATCTCTCAGAAAAATGGTCATTTGCTCTGGGCCTTAGAGAAAAGAGTAAGAGTTTGCTTGGTAGATTCAGTGAAATATGTGTGTGTGGCAAGGGTAGGCGTATATCAAATAATGAACAAAAAGATGTTTCAACCTATATAGCGATTCTCTGTTACTAGAGGAGAACATTCTTGGGACGAATTTGGTCGAAGAGTTTGTAAAGGAAATCTACTCTCAGATAAGCAAGAATCTTATCTGTCAAGCTGTATTATTGTAGATATTGAAAGATGCTTAATATTCCTCTTATGTGCATGTTATATTGGCATTAATGTTGTGACTGTGTTAGAGACTGTGTCTGGGGGCTGGTGGTAGAAGTTGATTCTGGTTCTTTCAGTATGGTGAAGGGGATAATTATAGAAATAATATGCAAAGTGAAGAAAGATAAACAATAGCAAGGGAATATCTGTAGAAGGACTGTATCAGAACAGGGCTGAAGTTAAGAAGCCTATAATAGAATTTAGCAGAAGTCTAGGAATATACTTTCAATGTACTAAAATTAACAATCATATCTTTATTTATATTTTAATATATTTGGGGTGATGCACATCTGAGGAAATGTGAACCTATTCCCCAAATCATGTAGAACCAACCTGGTTTGCATGAGCATTGCAAACTGATGTTATCTCAATAAAAAAAGAGATGTGTGTGTATGTGTGTACAAATAGTATATGGAAAAGAAACTTCCTGAATACTTTTGTGTTTTAAAAATTCACTGATTTTTTAAACATGTTTTATTGATATTTTAAACATGCTTCAAACACTAGGTGAAAATAATTTTCCCTAAAATATTTAAGATATCCTCTGCCGTCCCCCAATGTTTCCTGGCATATGGTGTCAAAACTTAGAACTTAATAGCAAGCTCATTCTTATTCTTTGTTGTCACTGTCACATACCTCTCTGGAAACATTTCATACCTGTGTTTTGAAATTCACAAGGATGTGGTTAGGGTTTTCCACGCTCCCCATTTATGTTATCTATAAACCCAGTAGCCTTCTCTGTGTGATAACATGATTTAAGTCAGACTTTACTTGTTTAATTACATTCCCTCTATCTCCACTATGGCTTCTCCTTCCAAAGGAGACCTGTTGTCAGCCTGTTGGAACTCCTGGATTCAGCTCATGTCTCTTACTTTCCCTCTCATTTTGTTTCCATTTTCATTGACATTGTTGGGTGTTCTGATAGATCTCTTCATCTTTATATTCGAGACCCACTTTTGTTTTTTTTTTGAGGGCATTTAGTCATTTTTTATTGAAGTAACATTGTCTCTAAACATATTTTTTATCTGTTAAGAGTGAGTTATTATTGTTTTTGTTACCTACCAAAACTGTTTTCATTTATGGATAAATACATTCTCAAATTTCTTTGGCTTTATTAGCTAGAGGATTCCTTTAGCTTCTTTAATGTTTCTTGAATTAGCTCTTACTTTCTCAGGGTAACTGTTTCTGTATTGTGTTTGAGGGTCATTTCACATGGTGCAGAACCTCCTCATCAGCACAGTAACCTGTGGTCCCCCACCCAGACTTGATGGCCTGTGTCCCTGTGCCAGCAGAGGGTTAAGGCTATTTTACAGCTACGTTGACCCCTTGAAGGTTCACTTTTTTTTTTTATGATTTCCAAAATTGCATTTTAAAAGGAAATTAATAGAAATTAATATTCTCTGGGAATAGGTATTCATAGTTTAAGAAAAAAATAATATCTGTAATTATAATCCAGAAGTATTAAGGCAATAATAGTCATAGTTACAAGATATTATGCATTCAAAAGAGAGCCACTCTTATTATTCCAATTTGTTTCTATGTGATCTTTTGTAACCAGAGTTTTGACTCCGGTTGCTTCCCCAAATCTACACAGATTGAACCTGGTTTATATACTATTATATATACTATTATATTATCTACTATTATCTACTATTTATATAACTATTGCCTACATAGTTCAGGGAAATAGAAGGAGGCCAGTTAAGTAGAGGCCCTAAGAGAAGAATTTATTATCAGGATTATTCCTGGTTTTCCAGCCTTAGGCCACTGTCTTTTTAAAGTATAGTACTTTTGTGACCAACACACTTGGCAGTGTTCGCTAGACTTTTGACTCAGCTGCCTGATTTTAAGAAGATACATTAAATAGAAGATATAAATAGTTGAAAACACTGACAATGAAAACATTATATAAGTAATTTTATAAGCCACGTTCAATCTGTGTAGATTTTGGGAAGTAATTGGAGTCAAAACTCTGGTTACAAAATAATCACATAGAAACAAATTGGAATAATATAGTGGCTCTCTTTTGAATGTATGATATCTTGTAACTATGACTATTATTGCCTTAATACTTCTGAATTATAATTACAGATATTATTTATGTCACCTTTTCTTAAACTATGAATACCTTGATCTACACATCATAGTATTTCTTGAAACAATAGTGTTTATCACACTTCAGGACAGGTGGCATGCACATACTCAGTATTTTCTAACTGAACAACTGAAAGAATGATCTAATGAATGATTGAAAATTCTTGAGTATCTTATTTAATTTCTCCTTAACATTAGTCAAGGCATTCCATCTCTCTGTTCCCTCATCATGTTATAAGCATAACATATCCACTTCTATTTATTCTCAAAGGGCTAATAAAATCCAAATACTTTGATATATACTAGCACTTCATTCTGTTGTCAAATGCTCTACCACTGAGCTATACTGTATATAAGTGGCCATTATTACTATCATTTTCATTGCCATCATCATAATTCACCATCATCATCATCATATTTTCATTATTTTAAATCAAACAAGGATCCATTTCATTTGTTCAAATCTACCTATTTTATAATAATTTCAAAGTTTACCTGGTTGATGCACGTGTTTTACTTTCTAACTTTTAATCATTTAAACAGAAAACATTTGTCAGAATTTCTGAAGAAAACATAAATCCAGGGCCTCCCCGATGGCGCAGCAGTTAGGTGCTGCACTGTGCAGCTGTCGGCAGCGGCAACACAAGTTAGATGCCAGCCAGGGAGATTCCCATATGGTGAGGCAGACCTCTCCTGCCTCACCCACTGTTCCCCTCAGCAGTGTGTGTGTTTCCATCAATCTGCCTGTTCTGCTTCCCACTCTGTCTCTGGTGAACCCTCTCGCCGCCTCATGCCTCTGGCCTGTACACCAGCTTGTATGTATAAATAAATAAATCTTAAAAAAAAAAGCACATGAATCTACTAGCATAAAATAATGGTCTATGTGTCCACAGAACTTTACATGGCTTTAGGCAAATTTTACACTCAGAAGATTTTACAAAAGTAAGGATGCTTATTAACACACAAAATAAAAATATGGATAGGTTTTAAACTTTTCACAATATATTCAAATAAATGTAAGCATTTCATTATTATTGTTCCATGTGATAGTTATGATATATGCTTTATTCCAATGTAGGTCACAATGAAACTGAAAACATGAAAGGTTAAGTAATTTGTCCAATGTCAAAGTTAATCAATAAGTGAAAACAAAACTCAAATTGGCAATCTTCTGATTTAGTATTATTTTATTATAAGATACCAGCACGAGTATCTAAGTTCCAGTGTAACAACTGCTTTTTCTATTATCATCCATAACCATAAAATTTCATCTTTAAAAAAAATAATAGGAGAGGCAGAGTATAGAAGAAAAATCAAATGCATTTGGCATCTTTCATCTTATCTACCAGCTGTTCTTAGCTCTAATTTATAAAATGGTATTAACTGGACCCCCAAATAATGAGGCTTTAATGACAGCACAGAATCTCTAATTCTTTTTCCTTAGCCAATTTTTCCTTGGCCAGTGAACTAATTATGGAAGAGAACTTGGTTATATCTGTCCCAGCTCACTTTTAGACAATAACCAAAGAAGCAGAAAGAAACCTGATAGTGTCTGGGGACAGTTACTGTGACTATTTTGCTTTCAGCTTAAAAGACATAAAAAAAGGTAAAGTGGTAGGAAATGGGTG
The DNA here is from genome assembly GCA_004024925.1 of Scalopus aquaticus. Classification (NCBI taxonomy): domain Eukaryota; kingdom Metazoa; phylum Chordata; class Mammalia; order Eulipotyphla; family Talpidae; genus Scalopus; species Scalopus aquaticus. The sequence goes on from PVIJ01007798.1 coordinate 27,463, forward strand.
TTTCTTTCTACAGACAGAGCATTGCCTGACTCATACGGCTAAAGAGCAGTCATTTATGGGGAATCACTGTCTCAGCAATATCATTAAAGAAAATAAATGCTTCCAGACCAGATGGAAATGTTAGAGAGTGGAACCTAAATTAGGGAAACCATTGGCCACATGTGAATCCCAAGTTATGTACATAAGCCTGATCTGATTAACTGTTTTGAAAATTGCCTTTGCAATGAAATGTAGAGCACACCAGAAAGAGGGATGGCTTTCAAAGTGTACTGAGAGTTTGGCTCTAACATTAGAAATTTGAGAGTTGTACTAGACCACCCAACTCAACCGGTTCTGTTCTCTGCAGTTAAAGAAAAATGACAATTATTGAAGAATTTTTATATTCTAGCATGTACTGGATACCTCACACATATTATCTCAAATCCTGGGGGAAAATCTTTTACTTTGAGATGAGGAGGCTCTGAGTCCTATGAGTTATAAGGAAGGAGGAAGCTGGAGGCACTGTCAGTTGAGATGTTAGCCTGAGCCTAAGTGAAAGAAAGAGGAAGTAAAGGTTGGATAAAGGTCTCTTAGGCAGCAGTGTAGCTTGAAATTAGTTAAATGAAGCAACTGAAGAATTGCAGAGTCAAAAGCAGCTATTAGGCAGAAATTAGATTTCCCAGAAAGTGATCTGCCTTTAGAGTCCTGCTGTACTCAGTCATCAACTGGGCACATGTGGGCTATGACATTCACTTCCTTCTTCCTGTACTAGGAAGTCTTACAAGTACATTTAATTACTTCTTCATCATACTTGGCTTTTCTGAACATCATGTTCTCTCTAGCAAGCAAGTCTAACACATTGCCCACCCTTTTTCATAGATATGTTTGAAAAATACAATCATGTAGATGAAAGCATTTTTATAAAATTAAAAATTCTATACCAACAGCAGAATTTTATTCCTATTATTTTTGTAGAAGTTGGTGTAAGACACTGGGAATAAAGCATTATCCACAGCACAGTATCTACATTTGAATATTTGTTTACATGTAAGGGAAGAAGTCTTTTTATTGAACTTATCTCTGACTCCCTTTTGTCTGTTTCTTCAAGGTGATTTACTGTAGAATAGGTCTTGAGGAAGAAAAATATTCCTCTACAGCATAATAGAGTGAAATTGGAGGTAGAAATATGTATCCCTAGGAGGAACCTGTAGATAATTACTATTACATCTCCATATGCATCTTATTATCTCGTTTAAAACATTTTATTCATTTTTAAAGATTTATTTATATATACAAGCTGGGGTGTAGGCTAGAGGTGTGAGGCCTGAGAGGATTCACCAGAGACAGAGTGGGGAGCAGAACAGGCATATTGGCTGAAAAACACTGCTGAGAGGAGCATCAGGCCAGACAGGAGAGGTCTGCTGTGCCATATGGGAAGCTCCCTGGCCAGGTATCGAACATGAGCTGCAGTGGCTCTGGATAGCTTCATAGTGCTGTGATTTAACTCATTGTACCACCAGGGAGGCCTCCTCATTTAAAACATTTTAAAACAAACTAGTTAATGCTCCTTGTGAGTTTCACATAGAAGTATTTTTGTTTGTTTTAACTGAGATTAAAATAAGTACTTGGATATTAGAGATGCCATGGTAAAATGAGGAACACAAAGGCTTGATGCTGAAGACTCTCAGATACTGTATAGTTTATATAACCTACCTAAACTTCCATTTTTTATATCTAAGATGAAAATAATAACATGTACTCTTCATGATTGATGAAAATACTAGATATAACATATGTAAGGTGTTTCATGCGAGCCCCAGCAAATAATGGGTAATAATAAATGTTTGTAATCATTCTTCACAAGAAATGTCTATGAAACACCTCCAATGCATTAGTCATGATGCTAGATGCTGAGCCATATAATACTAAGTATAGGGACAGCGAATCCCTGCCTTCCAGAATCTTACAAGCCAATGAGGCATAGAGACAATTAAAGCATAGAGACAATTAAAAGCAACAATCCCTATATTGTGAATAAAGACTTTGACAAGGAAAACTGAGGTGTTATGGGAAGATGAAGAATCCTGATTTGGGAAATCACAGAAGTCTGTCCTAAGAAAAAATGTTTAAGGAGAGACCCAAGCATAAGTGGAATTCAATCAGTCAAAAGCAGATAGTAAGAACAGAAGAGTCAACATGTGCAAAGGTATGGAGTCAAGAACAATCCTAGTGAGTTCAGGAAACTGGGAGAAAATTATGGTGCAGTAAAAAGGATCTTGAAATCAGTGCTAAGGGATTTATTTCATTAGTCCTTCTCCAACCTCTGATACATAGTAGATACTGAGTGATTGTCAAAAAAATGATGTTATTTTTATGATGCCATGATTCTTTGTATTATTTTCCTTTGTTTTTATATTCCCACTAATTTGCTACCATGATATTCTTTTGAAAGAAATGTCTGTTTCACAAATAGCATTTCTTGGTTCTCCCTGAAAGAGAATATTAGATTCAAATTCTCCAGAGAGGAATAAATACACAAATTCTTTAAAGATAAAATTATAACAAGAGATTAATATATACTTCCAAAACTTAAATGGATTCTCTAAATTAAAGAGTTCTAGTTTTATCATGTGGTGTCAATTTAATTTTCCTGTTTATTAAGGGAGTCTGTGAAAAGTCCAAGGTCCTGTTTAGCTGAACCAAGTAGTGCTTATGTGATCAGAGATTGGAGAACACGGCGATACACACATGATCACTTTCCAAAGCAAATATTTGAAGTAGTCCCAAAAAACCCACAAGTTTCCACTTTGATCAAAGAAAAATTAGGGATAATCCCCAAATCAAACCAAATTCTCTGTGGGTATCTGTGGCAATGTGTCTGAAAATTATATACTATCAAATCCCCATGAAGTATGTTGAGATTTGAAAAGACATGAATAATTGAAGAAGATGGAAATTTGTGAAATTCAAAGATGTTTATTGAGTGGGCTTATTTCATTTTTCTCAGGCCAGATAGATGAAAAGCCTCTCTCTCTTTTTTTTCCCTTTAAATATTTGATCCCTTCCAAAGAGGACGGCTGGGTAATCCCCCAACAGACAAGAAGAATTACTGATTCACTAGAAATACATAGCTGTGAGGACAGTAGTATGAATCTGTTTATTAGGTTTGTGAATGATTAGTATACTTTGACCATCACTGCCCATTTTTAAAATGTGCCAGTTAGTCTTTTGTTTTGATTACCCATGTTCCACCCTTCCTGAGCCACATCTGAGGAGATAGTATAAAGGACTAACCAAGACTTGTGAGGTATAATATGAAATATCAAATGAGAGTTCTATAAGCTCATCAGTTACCTATATAGCCAACCATTCTTTTTAAGCATATATTTGTGGTTAGCTACACAGAGCCAGATCTGGGCATAGGTTACAGTGGGAGCGGCAGCTGTATCCCAACGCATTATGTGGAAATGAGATGAAGGTGCCAAAGACAAGTGAGGGCAATCAAATATTGGAGCCACTTAACAGAATGAAAACAATGGCTCACTACCAGAAATAAGCCCTGATTATTCTGCCGGGACTGTAATTGGGAGGCACCAGACAGACCTGAGGTGGACTTTAGCTTTCACTTTACTGTTTATATAGGCTCATCTAAGCAGGTTACCTAAAATTCTAACCTCTCAAATAGAGAGAATGATACCTAACTTCAGGTTTATTGAGGGTTCAATATGATGACATAGAAAATACCTAGTAAGCTAGATCTTCACTACATGGTAACTATTACAATGTATTATGTTTTTGTTAATATTAATATTACTAGTAACAGTAACAGTCATAGTAATAATAGAATGTCACTGTGATCATCACTTGATACACCTTCCTTGTATAGATGATAGCTGCTAGTTCTGCTAACTTGCCTTAAGAGGACTTAACCATTTAACCTATACCAAGATGTAAATAGTAACACCTAATTATTAGGGGAATATATATGTAATGATCAAGCAATGTATAAATATAAACTAGAGTGCAATGAAATATAGATATGTAAATGACACTGAGGATATCATAAATAATAGAGTAACTTTTCCTAGAGAGAGGTTGAAAGGCGAGCCCGGCTGTATTGGTGACATTGAATCTCAGACTGTGTATCCATGGCCTTTCAGCTGTATGTTAGACAGAGTTGTAAAATAATCCTTATTTTGATGGCATTTCAAATATAATCAGCCAAACATTAAAAATCCTGTTGTTAGTTATTAAATAGTTTTTCCTTAATGGTACAGGTGATTATTGTTTTCTTGGGTTATTTTTTTACAGATCTCATAGATGTTTGAAAAGTATATTATGAGAGACTGATCATTTATTTTTCACACTTGTTGCCACTAGGTCTAAATTTACCTTATTAATTTACTTCATTCATTACACAAAACTACATGTACTTCTTATGTACAGGTTGTTTAAAAATAGTATAATAACATAGACAAAGGATATTCTAACATTAGTTTCTTATAGTAAACTGATCCGATTAAGTACTTAGGGAACTAAAACATTCAGATGGCAAGGGTGCTACGTTTAAAAATGTATGGCCTGGACCTCCCTGGTGGCGCAGGGGTTAAGTGCTGCACTGTGGAGCTGTCAGTAGCAGCGATGTAAGTTCGAAGCCCGGCCAGGGAGATTCCCACTTGGCACTGCAGACCTCTCCTGCCTCTCCCGCTGCTCCCCTCAGCTATGTATTTCTGTTAATCTGCCTGTTTTTCTCCCCACTCTGTCTCCGGTGATCCCTCTTGCCACCCCACACCTCTGGCCTGTCACCCCAGCTTGTATGCATAAATAAATAAATTTAAAAAAAAAAGTCTGGCCTATTTCTCACTACATGGTGACATTTCCCTAAATTGTAAGGTTAATTTATCCTTGCAATAATTTACTCCATGCGATAAATATATCGTTAGTTTGATTTTTTGATTTAATTGTCTTTGCTTACTATGCTACATTTAATTTAATGTGAAATTGTTCCCATGTAATAATGAGAACAATAAGGCAGAAATAGCCAAGGTACATAAGAAATATTGGGAACTAGCTTCCTGTAAGGGCTACCAATTATTAAATATGCAATATAATAAAGACTACATTATCACTGAACTTTGTAAATAGAAAGACTGTGTGTGGGCCTCCCTGGTGGCGCAGCGGTTGAGCCCTACGCTGTGGAGCTGTCAGCAGCGCGCGGTGCGAGTTCGATGCCCAGCCAGGGAGAATCCCACATGGTGCAGCAGACCTCTCCTGCCTCACCCACTGCTCCCCTCAGCAGTGTATTTCTGATCTGCCTGTTCTGCTCCCCACTCTGTCTCTGGTGAACCCTCTCGCCGCCCCACGCCTCTGAACTGTACCCCAGCTTGCATGTATAAATAAATAAATCTTTAAAAAAAAAAAAAAGAAAGAAAGAAAGACTGTGTAAAGCTCCCTGTATCTGAATTTTCTGAAAACTGTGAAGAAGATAAATGCATAGGGAATGTATGACAATGTTTTAAATTTCAATGAAAAGGAGCATTTTCTCCCTTGGTATTGGTAGAAAGAGAACAATAAAACATGTGGTACTAGAATTTTATGTGAAAGAGCTACTGCTGTGTGAAACTCTCTTGTAGAGGACGATGCATAGGGCTGATCAGAGAAACAGATGTTTGAGATAGTATAGGAAGCAGGTTGGCTTGTATGAGCAATAGTGACATAGCATAAACAGAGCAAGAAGTCAAGAAATAACATGGCAGATACCAATATCTTAAGGGGACTTCACTATATATAGCATATTTCATTAAGGGAGAGTGTTGCATGAGATATTGAGCTAATAATTCATTATTAGCTACTCTATTAATGTTTTTCTTTTTGTTTTTTGTTTACAATTGATATTTTATTGGTTTCTATGTTATCTGTCCACAGGTTATTTCCTACTTTAAACTCTAGCAATGAAGGTTTTTCTCAGGGAAGGCCATTCATATCAGCGGTTAGTCCATAATGTTTGTTTGTTTGTTTGTTTGTTTAATATTTATTTATTTATGCATACACGCTGGGGTACAGGCCAGAGGTGTGGGGTGGCGAGAGTTTCACCAGAGAGAGCATGGGGAGCAGAACAGCAGATTGATGGAAATACACTGCTGAGGGGAGCAGTGGGCAAGGCAGGAGAGGTCTGCTGTGCCATATGGGAATCTCCCCTGCTGGGCATCAAACTTGCATCTCTGCTGCTGACACCTCCACAGTGCAGCCCAACCGCATGCCACCAGGGAGGCCCCGTCCATAATGTTTATAGTTCCTTGAGATCAGGTTCTTTGGGGATATATGCATTTCTGCTCTCCCATAACCCCTATATTATTGCAGTTATATAATGGACACTCAACAAAAATTCACGCAGCACAATGGAAACGGCCATGCTTCCTTACAAGTTGTCTACAGAATCAAGTGTGTAAAATTTTGTTAAGCTAAATAGTTCATTTGCCTTAAAAGATGTGTTTATATCTGGAGGTACAGAAATCTTTCACAGGTTTTGACTGTTGGTGGTTTTATATTTTATAGAAAACATTTAACTGTATTTCAGCAAGGTAAACATAAAAGAAGGCTAAAAGGAATAGCCTTTTAGATAGCAAGGTAGCTAGTGTTTGACAGTATAAATTGAATCTGTCCCTTATCTTATAAAGACAGAAGACAATGAGAATGAGTGAAGAAAATTGGACTTCTAAGATGATAAAATATTCAATAACTCCACTGGAATGAAGTCTTACTTTCCATAACATGATTTCTAGCCAATTGTATGTTATGTGGAGGGAAAAAAAAAAACATTGCAAAGAAAACACTTTGGTCTCCTATTTCATTATAAAATGTACCAATAATGCAAAAATAATGCAACACAATAGCTGTAACCATTAATTGGCTTCTACAATGTGCATACTTTGTTGTACTATGTATATATAATAGAAGCAAGGCTAAGAAAGGTCAAGGGATTCCAGAGTTTCTCAGCAAACATGTAGCAGTTCCTACTTGGAATCATGATCTGTATTATCATTAAGCTATTCTTCATTCCTTATGTCAGTATTTCACAACCTATAATCATTTGCTTATCATCTGAAATATTTGTATATCTGAATATCATCTGAATTATTGTAAAATAATTGCTGGCTCCTATGATAAATTAAACTACTATGTTATTTCTACAGTCACCTCATTTAAAATGAAATAGATTAGTTTGAAAGGAAAAGGGCCCATCATTCTTAGTCCTGTAAGAGAATAGAAGAAGTTCTCAATTTCTGTGGGAAAGAGACACCAAGAAGGTCTCAAGAAGGAAATCACATGTGCTAGCCTAAAAATGACTTACTTATTTTTCACTTTCAGTTTATTGGTTAGAAATTATCACATGATCCTAAGAAATTATAAGAGTGATTCCACTGGGGTGGAGGAAAAAGTACTCCTATGCATCCAGAAGAGAAGGGGAAAGGCAGGTAGAGTGTGTGCTATATATTTCTACCAAAACAGGAAGCAATCATCATCTTTCTTTGAGTATAAACAAAATACTGGTATCACTTAAAAATTGTATTCTCTAAAATGATTTTAACTCTTTTTTTTTTTAAGATTTATTTATTTATCCATACAAGCTGGGGTACAGGCCAGAGGCATGGGGCGGTGAGAGGGTTCACCAGAGACAGAGTGGGGAGCAGAACAGGCAGATAGTCAGAAACACACTGCTGAGGGGAGCAGCGGGCGGGGCAGGAGAGATCTGCCGCGCCATGTGGGAATCTCCCTGGCCGGGCATCGAACTCGCACCCCTGGACGGGCATCGAACTCGCACCACTGTCGACAGCTCCACAGCGCAGCGCTTAACCGCAGCGCTTAACCGCTGCGCCACCAGGGAGGCCCAATGATTTTAACTCTTACTGGATGCATGTATGCTACTTTTAGTTAAATAGTATCTTATGCTGGAGAAAAGGAGTCCTTCCAATCAGAAAGGCTTTTTATTTCAAATACCTCATACTAAAGACATACACAGTGTTCTCAGAGAGAAAAGAATGAAGAGAATTTGAGTGAAGAGGAAACACATTGTTTAGAAGAAGAAAATTATTTATTTGCTTATTAATTTATACATTTATTGGCTCTTAAGTACTACATTGGACAACGAGGATTCAATAGTGAACAAGAAAGAAAAAAAAACAGGGGGCTTTCCTGATGGCCAAGGGGTTAAGTCTTAGAACTTATCACTGCTAAGCCCTGAGTTTGATTCCCAGCCAGGGAGCTAACCCGCATATGATGCAGCAGACCTCCCAGTCTCGCTGGTTGCCTCAATTAGTAGTGCATTTCAGTAAATCCTCCTGTTCTGCTCACCCACCCACACATCTGGCCTACACCCCAGTTCTTCTATGCAAAATAAATTTAAAAAGAAAGAAATGAACAGTACCTTTAAGGAATTTAACAGCTTAGAAACACAAATGTTCAAATGATAAACATCAGATGCAATGATTGCAATAAAGGAATTCTGGAGCAAAGAGCTAGCCACATCTAAAGTAATGTGAATGGAGTTAAAGAGGGGTTTTTATACTGATATAAAATATAGATAAAGATGTGTAGGAATCAGGAAGACAGGGAAAAGATTATTTTAGGCAGAGAAAACATCATATTGAAACCCAGAGAGTGAAAAAGAGTGAGGCAAATAAAAAATATTAAACAAATCCAATATTTCTGAGAACAAAAAAGTAGAAGTCATGAAATAAAGATATAACTAATATGTGATCACAGAGCAGTGAGAAGAAATGAATCTTATTATGTATGGTAGGGTTTCTATTCTCTATCCTTTAAGTAATTGCATGGAGTCTAACTGAGGTTAAATAATAGTGCCTGCATTTGAACTCTGTTTTTATGACTCCATTGGCAACGCTTTCTCCAACTCCACAAATGTCATCAAAACTAAATATTATAGCAGAGCCTGTTTTCTTTTGAGAAAAATTGTAGGAAACTAAAACCTAGTTTAGTTAAAACTAGTTTATTTAACTTGTGCAAGGTTAGGGAGAAAACTTTGTAAAAAATGTCATAGGACAAAGAATGAATTAGAATATGGGCAAATAATTATAAGATTTTAAATTGTTCAACTTTGGTTATTGTGAAAACATAAATTAAAACATTGGGAGAGCTTATCCCTTCCAGTTGGCAGGCTCTGTTGGTGGTGGTATTTTGCTTTTTGACCACTTAAACACTGATAGTGTAAACACTGGGGAGAATATAAGTTTATACTCTTTTTGGATTGTTCTGTGCATCAAATTTCATATAGTTTATTCACTTATTTACAGCCTGCTCCCAGACCTTTAATTAAACAATCTGACATATACATACAGATTTTGATTTTATATCTAACTGTTTATACATGCATGCATCTACCTCTTGTTTTTGATATCTCTATATAGTCCAATATTGCTTATAATGACAAATTGGAGTAATTAACTTTTTTGTCCATAAAATATCACCATTATAAAAATCATAAAAGAATGTCTAGTGGAGAGAAGTGATAAATAATTATCAATTTACAAAAAGCACTTTAAATTAGTCTGTGGCTTGTCAAGTAACCTGTATTGGTTGGGTTTGTATGTAGAATTAAAGTCAAAGGTTATACACCAAAATAATAACATTATTTCTTGGTGATTGTTTTTAACTCATTTCTTTAGACTCTCCTCCCACTCAATTTTCTATAATTAATGTTATCACTTTGACCATCAATAATAAACAGAATGAAAAGTAACACACATTTTGCTTAAGAGCCAGGATTTTTCAGAGGGACTGTATGGTAAATAAGTACTCAGATAGTATATATTCTATGAGTGTCTTAAAGAAATGTGAATGGGAACACTGATATTCTGGGGTAACTCCAGAGGACTATAATGCCTTTTAAAAAATAAATACTGGATGTTTTTACTTATATGTAGAATATAGATAAACCAAACAAAGGATTAGGCAGAGACAAACTTTAAAAATAACCCTCAAATTTGACCATAAAGATCTCAAGCATTGGGGGAGGGGGGAGGGGAAAGAAAAGTTGGTAGTGGGGAGCACAATGGACTATGGTAGAAGATCACGGATGCTTCTGTGGTGAGAGATCTATGGTGACCACACCTGAGGGGAGAAATCTTATAGTGTGAAAAAAAAATAACAAGATTGTCAATAATTGTAGATCAGTTGAAAACATATTTTAAAATAATAAATTTAAAATAAATAATGAAACAATTTCTATTCTGTCTACATAAAGTAGGTGTGCACATGCTGCACTCAAACACTATGTCTTTTCAGTACCACCTTTTGCTTTTTACTCTAATATTTCTAATGGGATCTGTTCATCATTCCAGTAAGCTAGACAGTCTGTTTCCATAGTCCTTTCAACTGCAATTTAATGACACCATCTTCCACTAGACAACTAGGCCAGAGAAAGCACCTGACATGATTTGGACATGTCAAATTTTCTGTTCTTCTAATTGAGACTCTAATCTGTGTCTGATGGATTGAACAGAGAAGTCATGTGAAGCCAGATCTGTGGTGGAAGCACACTTGACAGAATGGAGGACGGGTCTGCAGAGACAGATGAAATGTATGAAATGCTTGGAGAGCAACGGAGATGATGAATAGCAGGAGCTATTGTTTTTCATGTTCTGGTTCCAGGTTTTGTGAATCCTGCCCCATGAAATATCTGTATCTTTCTGATCAATTCCCTTTTTGAATTAAATTATTTTGAGTGAGTTCATTTTCAGTGCACTCAATGATCTCAATTTAATAAAATATGTAATAGTCACTAAGTTGTACTTGATTTATATGACTTAAATTTGGCTTCAGAATTACATGGAGAGTATAAACTTGAAAGTTTGGAGAATATTTTAGGAGACTTCTTAGACAATTTCTTTTCCATAAAGGACTTAGCATAACATTACTAATTTTTATTCATCTCTGTGCTCACCTTTGGCAAAAAGCATGTTTCTATATAATGACTCTTTATATTTTATTCTCCTTGTGCTTTATATCAGTTCTTCAATAAATGAATATATTTCTAGCATTCTATGTAAATCTTCCCTTTCCTGGGATAACATTGGCTAATTAGAAACTTCAGGTCTGATTTTCATTGTTTTGATTCTCCATTACTGCATACCCACCAACAGTAAGACATCACTCTGTATAAATATTCTTTTATTATTATTGTTATTGTTGTTGTTATTGTTATTACTATCGTCATCATCATCATCATCTCTGTACCTTACATGCAAGCAAGACATCTATATGATGGAGTTCAGACAATGATAAATAATTTGTAATAGAGTATGAGTTTTGGGACCATACAAAATTACCTGACTTATGATTACATAATTGTGATAAAATTCGCTAAATTATTTTATTCTTTTTTAATTTGGTTAAATAGAGTGACAGCTTATAATTTACAGAACTATTATTGGTGTGGTTGTGATGAAGGTTCAATCTAATTGATAACAGAAAACAATATCAAAGTCAATAAGTAGTGGACAATAGTTACTGTTTTTTAAATAAATCCTTCCTTATAATAGAAATTCCTATACTATACCTACATATTAGATGCTATACAGAATCACTGATAAATTCAAATTGATATTTACAAAAGCATGAATATATTTAATACTATGAAAGCTATCTTTTTTCTGAGCTATTGTCATGTGTCACAAATAGTATTAAGCAGATGTAAGTAATTCCATTTTTATAGCTGAGGAAACAAAAGTCAGGAAAAATTAAATAATTTGTCCAAGGTCACATAGATAGTAAGTTGCAGAATTAGTATTTGAATTGTATTTATCCAACCACAAAGCTAGTGTTCTCTGAAAAGGAATCATATCAGCACTGAGAAGTAAAATACAGTTAAGCAATTTAAGAAAGGATATGGTTATATTGCTAACTGAACCATAATTCACTTTGATTTGCAGGGGCGGGGGAGTCAGTTGAGTAGAGAAAAATCAGAATTTTACTGACAATGACTTCCTTGTGTTTATGTGTTAGCTGAAAACCAGAGTACCCACATATCCTTCAAATCATCTTTGTATTCAGTGTGCAAATTATCTTCTGTGTACACCTGTAGATCCACTCTCTATCCTACTTCACCCAATTTGGGGCCAGAGGAAACTGACTTACAAGACTCCATCAAGAGAATATAATGTGTTGTGGATTCTTTTTGATTCAAACAAAGGAAAGTCATGTCAGGAGTTGGTGGTGAGTGTTGGAGGCAGATGGAGTGTACTTTTTTGAGTGCAGGGCACGCTATCATCTTATTTCTTCAATCTTGGAATAGCTTCTTTCTTACTAATCCTTGTATAAGATGGGGAGGAATCTACACTCTCCCCTGTTTTCTTCTGTTCTGCACATACCTTTGCAAAAAGTCTTCTTATTCCACCTTGCTTGGAGTATGTAAATAGGATTTCAATCTGGGATCCTGCAATATAGTTCATTTGGGGATCTTTCCTCATATACCCAATATCTAGCAAGTATTTGGCACACTAAATGTGTTAAAGATAGATAAATAAAGAATACAGTGGTACACTTATTTTTTTTTAAAGATTTATTTTTTATTTTTACATACAAGCTGGGGTACAGGCCAGAGGTGTGGGGCGGCAAGAGGGTTCACCAGAGACAGAGCGGGTAGCAGAACAGGCAGATCAGAGATACACTGCTGAGGGGAGCAGCGGGCAAGGCAGGAGAGGTCTGCCGTGCCATGTGGGACTCTCCCTGACCGGGCGTAGAACTCGCGTCGCCGCTGCCGACAGCTCCACAGCACAGTGCTCAACCGCTGCGCCACCAGGGAGGCCCCTGGTACACTTATTTTATGCTTATAGATGACAAAGTTGGCTAAAGGAACTTCTATAGATGTCTGCTAATCCCAAAGCAGTTTTCTTTTCAACAGAGGTCACTATAGCAAATGAAAACATGAGCTGTTATACAAATTTTCTTTTTCTTTTATAAGTAAAGGGGTCTTGGAATCCCATGAAAGCTGAGAAACTTTGGCCATAAAGACAGACTCCTGGTGTCTGGGAAATGTGATAGAAATCCAGAAAGAATTTCAAAAGGCTGGCTCAAAGGCTGTGTGGTTACTCTGGTCTGGCAAAGAATAAAAGTGCCATGGTTAGTATGAGAGCTTCAAGTCATACTCCCAAGGCAGCAGTTTTTTTAGCAGGCATTATAAAATGTTGCCAACTTTGGGATAGAATGTCTTCTGAAAATGAATGTAATTTCTGAGGAGAATTAATCAATGCCTCCAATATAAGCTAAAAGCTAGGATTCATCTCAAATGAAGTAATGTTTCTCTCAGGAAACATTTTTATCTAGTTCACTGAGAGCATCTAAATTATGAAACATTTGGTTTATCTGTCTCCCAGGAAGAATTTGATGGTTATTGGTCAGTTTCATTTTACTGTACATATGATCTTTTTTGGTGATTGAGTCAAAAAAGGGGCAAAAATCTTATTTTCAAGCATTTTAAAATTGAACACTTGACATTCACGAAAACAACTACTTTGAAGAAAGCATCACAGCTTTACAAGCCATTTACTAAAGTCATGGTCACTTGAGATCATTCAGCCCTAACTGTCTTGTGCTGATACTGAACCAGGAGCTTTGTAAAAGACATTTGATAAATTGTGATAATGGTGCATATATGAAACCAAACTGGTACATTATAGGCTACAGGCTGCATGTCCTCTTTCTAGACCTTGGATTGCAATGTTCTCTCATTCCATTGCATACGTGAGTGAAATCAAACTCAGAAGGTTGAGGTCATTGCTTAAAGGGAAGAAGTGGTGTGGGTGTCTCATGCCCTCCTTACATTTCTCAACACATCAATTTCTCTAGAACAAAGCAGTCATTAATGTTCCACAAGGTGTACCAGAGTTCACAGAGGCACACCTAAGGACACTGCCAATTAGAATGACTTGTAATCACTGTGAGCTATTAGACTGCCCAGGGATGTAGGAGGAGAGACGGGGCCATATGGTTTCTCCTCCCTCTCTCCCTACATTCCTTCCTTGTATTTTTGAGTCTTTGCTGTGTGAATTCATGTTACCATGTTAATGTTCTGCACAAGTCCCTAAGAGACTGGTTTTTATTGGATTTTGATTTGGAATGATATTTGTCCATTTAGTAAATACATTATTGATAATCTGGCCCTAATCGCAGATATTCTGAATTAATTTTAGCTGTGTTATATGTCAAAAATAGGGATTTTTGGAAGTTTTCCAGAGTTGAAGATCCTGCTTGATAAGTATGGAGAGAATAAAGCAGATTGGGAAAAGAAAGAAAGAAGAAAAGGAGGAAAGAAAATTAATAAATAGGAATAAGGAAAGGAGAGAAGAAAAGGAGGAATGGAGAGAGGTGGAGAATAGGTCAACTATGTAAGAACCTGAAACATTTGGCATAATTAAATTTATCACAAGTTTGTGGTGATGAAGTATTTAAGAAGTAAATTTTGTTGTCTATACAAAAATAGATTCTCAATATGAATACCTTGAATTGAAAAAAAATGTTTCGTTCTTTGGACATGTTTTTTTTTTTCTTTTTTTAAATATGAAATCCTCCTTAAATAGTCATGAAGTCATGACTATTTAAAACTCTATTTTCTTTTTTAAAAACATATTTATTTATTTATGCATACAAGAGCTGGGGTATAGGCCAGAGGTGTGTATGGGGGGAGAGAATGCACCAGAGACAGAGTAGGGAGCAGAACAGGCAGACTGACTGAAATACACTGCTGAGGGGAGCAGCAGGTGAGGCAGGAGAGGTCTGCTGCACCATGTGGGAAGCTCTCTAGCTGGGGATCGAACTTGTGCTGCTGAGGCTCCTGATAGCTTCATAGTGCTGAGACTAAACCCCTTGTGCCACCAGAGAGGCATTAAAACTCTATTTTCTTGAGTGTAATTTCCACTCTCTATGCAACCACTCACATTGCTGTACATGTACTGGGGCAGCTTAACATGCTTAAGCAAATCACACCCAGGGCAACCAGCATCACTATCCATGGACCAAAGTCATGATCAGTGGGCTCTGACCACTGCCCACAGTCATACTGTACAGCTGTTTTGCTTCTTGTGTTCCTTACAGTGACTACTTCAAACCTTCTCTGTGTCTACAGATTTCTGTGTCAACTAAGTTCTCTTCTTTCACTAAATAGATGATGCCTGCTCCTGCATCCTCCCTTCAGAAGCAAACAAATAAGTAAAACAAATGTCAACTTTTTTCACCTTCAATTTCCATTTCCCCATGTTCTGGCCAGATCCGTCAGCTCTGCTCTGCTTTAATAACCTATCTAGCTTCCTGCTGTGCTGTGTCCTGATCTTTGTGGCTCTCCAAGTCTCATGTTGGCCGCCATGTTGATAGGCCTCTCTAGTGTCTCCAGTCTCCATGGCTACTCTAGCCCTCCCTCTTGCACCAGGACACCCTGACCTCCCTTTTCCTTCAACACTATTTTCAACGTTATTTTCTATCTCCCCTTCTAGCCAAGATTCTCAGAGAAGTGCATCTCTTTTTTCCTCCTCTCCTCTCTCCTTACTTCAAAGTGGCTTCTGCTCCCACCCTTCTGTCAACATGGACTCCAGTGACCACATGCAGTAGGCAATTTTTATTGCTCATTTGTTTGATTGTCCTTCAACTTGGTGCCTTTTGTTTTGCTCAAAACTTTCTTATTGAACTTTATGATAACTCTTGCTCCCATGTTCCCTCTCCTGTCCTATTCCTATGCTTCCTTGTTGGTTCATCCTGTAATGTCTCGTTATGAATATAGGCTCTGGAGCCCATCTGTGTAGGTTCAAATCTTGACTACAACTCATGGTTGCAGCAAATATCAGCACAGATAACTGTGTAAAAATGAGGATAACACTTTAATTTTATCAAAGTGTTCTTTTAAAAGAAATGCCTTACTTTACTGCTTCAAACAATGCATGAATCAGGGCCCCAATTTGATAATTTAGGCTATGGGGGCTCTCCACTCCACTTTACTCCTTATCCCCTTTACCTGGGTGTGAAGCTTTTTCCCTCTATGTCTGTCATTCTGGGCTCTCCCATGCATTCAAATTGAGGTGCCTGCCATTTCCAGGAATGGGACAGAGGAAAGCTAGAGAAAAGACAGCCAGGGTGTTTATAGCAGGGCTTTGGAGATTAAGTTCTTCTTTCACTAGAATAAATAAATAAATAAATAAATAAATAAATAAATAAATAAATGAATAAATAAATAAATGAATTGAAAAAAGAAAGGATGTGGGAGCAAGGAGTTTGGGGGGCTTTGTTGAAAGGAAGGTAATTTTTTTTTAATTTAATTTAATTTTATATTTAAAAAAGACAGGTTTATTAGGAAATAAAGAAAGAAGAGCGTCACCTGCATACACACAGGGGGGCAGGAGAGCTTCCAAGTTCTTGATTTTAATCCCTATATTACTAACACTTTGTTCTTAAATAAAGAAGCTTGGACTACAGATACATAGAATAAAATTAAATTAAATTAAAAATCCAGTGCAGGGCCTCCCCGGTGGCGCAGTGGTTAAGCGCTGCGCTGTGGAGCTGTCGGCAGCGGCGACGCGAGTTCGAACCCCGGCCAGGGAGAATCCCACATGGCGTGGCAGACCTCTCCTGCCTTGCCCGCTGCTCCCCTCAGCAGTGTATTTCTGATCTGTCTGTTCTGCTCCCCACTCTGTCTCTGGTGAACCCTCTCTCCGCCCCACGCCTCTGGCCTGCACCCCAGCTTGTATGTGTAAATAAAAAATAAATCTTAAAAAAAAATAAAAAATAAAAAAATAAAACTATTTAATAAATAAATAAATAAATAAAAATCCAGTGCATAAGACAGAAAAGGCACAATAAATACTACTTACTTACTTATAATTTTATTTCTCTTCTTCAAAGCATGTCAATGTTCTCTTTACCTGTATCGGTTCTGTCTCAAAATGCTCATATTAGCATCAAATGATTCATGTCCTATTATAACTTGAAAATTATGATTTTATAGCACTGGTATGATATTGATATCCCAAGGAAGCAACAACTCAGCATGACAAAAACTAAACTCATATTCTCTCATTTGCAAGGTGGATTCTTTTCCCTCACTTCCTTTGAATGGTGCCACCATTAGTACAGAACTTAAAAATCATTATTTTCCTTATATAAGGAAAATGTGCTATTGTGCCAGGTAATATAAATTTAGGTGTTAAATATCTCATGAATCACTTTCTCTGTCCATTACGCTATCACCTCTGATAAAGCCTCATTTTATTTACTTTTTGACTTTATTTTAATGTACATATTTTTATTGTTATTTATATATTTTACATTTTGTATTCCCCTTGGGTAACCTACAACCAATTCACCCGTGATCCATCTCCATGGTCTCTTGTGTTCTTTTCTACTCCATTTTTTGCCCTTACCTCTCCCCTCCCCTCCACACCTGCTGAGTGTCTCGCTCCTATTTGGTTTCCTTATAGTCCTCTTATAAGTAAAACCATTCAATATTTTTCTCTTTCTTTCTGGTTTATTTCACTGCGTAGGATCAAGAAGATGTGGTACATATACACAATGGAATGCTATTTAGCGTTCAAAGAAGATAAACACATGCAATTTGCAGCGACATGGATGGAATTAGAGAGGATAATATTCTTTTTGACTTTATTTTAAAGTGTGTCAGCATTAGTTTAAACACAGTTTTAGTCAGCTTCACTCCTTGATATAAGTGTATACCACGCCACACCCTCGCAAAAGTTCAATGCTTTTCACCAGTATCAAATTGATCCACTTGACTGATTTCTCCTACCTTTTCCCCCTTCCCCTCTTGGTAACCGCCATTTTGTTTTAGAGTCTGACCGTCACTTTTGCTGTTCATTGTTAGCTAGTTTGTTTTGTGTTTGTCTGTTTATATTTCATTTGACTGAAACAATGCTGCTTTGTCTTTCTCTGTCACCCAATTTTGTATGTACTCTATACCATAGTGGTTTATTGCAAAAAAACAAAAAACAATTATTAAATATAATGATGACTCCTTGTCAATTTTGTTGCTTCTTATTCCCTTTAGCAAGAATGACTTTTAATATGCTACAAAACTGGAATCTACTGTCCAGATCCGGAGCCTCAGGAATAACTGTGTTAAGTCTATTGATGTTTCAGATTATATCCTTTAACTCATGCCCACGTCCACCTCAGTGCCTTAATCAGGTGGTTCTTTACATTAATAGCCCCTCTACACCACCACTTGTATGCCATTAACCTTTCATATCTTGAATCTCACATGTTAGCTCTCAAGAAACGTGCTACATCCATCTATATATTTCCTTCATAGCACTTACCAAGTTTGTAATTACATGTGTGATTATCTGATTACAATTATATATCCCCTCTGACTCTAAGCTCATCATTTTTTCCCCAGAGTTACTAGCGTATCCGGAATGAATGTGTTCAATGTTATTGGATAAATGAATGTTTCCTGTAAGAGAAAGTGGGAGCCTGAAGGAACTTTGCATCTTATGGAATAATCTTAGGGATATAGTGGCAGAACAATGGGTTCTTGATTGTGTCACTGGTTTTTTATCTGATTTTAGTGACATCAGAGAGCAGCTAAAGTCCTCCTCTCATCTCAGAAACAAATTTAGATTCACTACCCCCTTCCACTCATACATCCAACCATTCAGTAACTAGTTATTAATAGAATATTGCATTTCCAACTGTATACAAAACATTGCAAATATAGCTGTTAACAGAGCAGAGAGCACACCATATTGCTTAGCATTTATAACAGAGGCATAAAATCCCAGTGTTTCAGTGATAAGTATCCTCTGTTTTGATAGAGTGTCCATGGAACACTGATCAAATGCTCCATTCTTTGGGTAATCTGAGCTATGCTGTGTAGTGCATTTTTCTCATGGAAATTATAACAGACATTAGTTTATTAAAAGTTCTCAAAATATTTCCAGCAAATGATTTAAACTTGTGTAACCCAGGATGTCTTAAATGTTGGAGTTTGGGGGTGGTTTTGTTTTTTATTTTGTAAAACTTCTGCGATGGGGAGCTACTTTACAAAACAATCCATTTCACATTTAAATTCTACTCTTTACCCATTCTGTTGAGTCAAAGTTGTACTTTCTCTAATTCAGAATCACCGGATTCTGAAATTTGAAACGATTAAACAGACGGCTTTGGCTAATGGCATGTAAACTTTCTTGACCTCAAGAATTATTTGCTCAAATAAAATAATTTTACAAAAGCAAACAGCAGGTACAGGACAGCTCTGGGTGAAGCCAGTGCTGAGATTTGAGCCCAGCAATTAGGGTCCTCAGTGGAGTCCATGGAGTTCAGTCTGAAAATCAATGACCTAGTCCAAACTCATCTCTTACCAGAAATATCACAAGATGGAAATCTAGAGGGACAAGAAAAATGTCTTAGAGCACACACCTTGTCAGTTGAAGGGCAAGAATTATAACCCAGGTCACTGAATTCCTAACCAGTGTTTTTCTCACTCAGACACAGGCACCCCGCCCATACTCTGGGTTGTATATTCTGGGGCAACACAGAATTGTCACTTCCAGACTTCTGATGTTCTATGTGTAGCAGCAATACTGACCTCTGTTTGTTCTCCAAACACACCTAGCTCCTTCTACCCACAGGCATTTGCTCTTCCATGACCTCTGCCTGACCTGTGTGACACAGATCTTTGCAAAGTCAACTTTTACCTGTCATTCAGTTCTCAACTCAAATGCTCTCTATTCTGAGCTGCCTTCCCTGCCTTTTTATTGTAATTTTTCTTCTTTCTAGTGCTTATTGTCAGTGTCTGATTATTATTTTTTAAATGTATTTGGTTCTTTGGTTATTATCTATCTTCTTGCTAGAATGGAAGCCTCATGAATCTTTCTTATGATCTGCTGAATCTCAAGGATAAGAAAATAATCAATCTGTACAGGTCAGACATTCAATATATATTTCTTACATGAGTGCATGTGTGGGCTGGCGCAGCCCATGGTAGCAGTGGGTTACTTCTTGCACAGGCAAAAGTCAAATGAGTACCCATCTAAAGTGCTAGAGAAGGGACCTCAGAGGCAGAGCCTGCACTGTAAAACTCTTGTAGAAAACACAGAGAACAGTCTCCTTAACATGGCTCCTAGCAATGATTTTTTTGTGTATGACAACCAAAAGCACAGGCAACCAAAGCAAAAATGAACATTGGGCTACATCAATCTAAACAGCTTCTGCACAGCAAAGCAAACAATCAACAGAATGAAGAGGAAACCAGTAGAGCAGGAGGAAATATTTGCAAACCTCCTATCAGACAATGGGTTAATATCCAAAATAAATAAGGTATACCTACAACTCGGTAGCAAAAGAACAAATTGTTCAAATAAAAAATGGACAGAGGACAGATGTGTTTCCAAAGAAGACATACAAATATCTACTATCTTAATGAACCAGGTATTCTCTCCTTAAAATATGTGATTTGTCAACACGGGAATGAATTTTTTTTTTTTTGGACACATCTTATGAAGAGACTGATATAAAAAAAACAACTTACAGGACATTTTGCTTAGTCATATTCATTTTTCATATATTAATGTAAGCAATATTTCCTCAGGGAGACCTCTCATCCCTCTTCAGCTACATATTCTTCCCTAGGGTCTCTGCCATTTAGGACCTGTTCTATCACAACACTAATCATTTTTTTATTGTGATCTATTGTTTAATATGCCATGCCTGGAGTTTCTGAAGTGGCAAGAACTGTAAAAACTTTGTTCATTGATTTATATCTGAGATCCAGCACAGTGTCGGGCACATTGCAGTCTTTTAACAAATGATGCTAGAAGGAAGACAATTCAGACAAGAAGGGCTTAAAACACACAGGGAGTCCCACAAGTACCAATACTTTGACATCTCATACTGTGATATTTTAAGTGTTTGTTTGCCCCCACACTCACCTGACTGCTACTCTTTGTGTAAGAAGCATGTATGAAGCAGATGTACTTGAGCTTTGCATAGTATGAATTAAGAATAGCATAACTGATATAACTGGAGGTTTTGCTTAATTTGTTTTGTTTCCAGCATTCATGCATTGCTCTGATATTAAAAGTAAATCAGGAAAGGTCTACAGTCTTGATAATCAATAACAATTCCCCAAAGGTTGAATATATGACTAGATATGGATAGAGAAAATATGATAGCTTTGCCCAAATGATTTTGCTTGAGTGCCAATTTAATGAATCAATGATCTTCAGTGTGTTAAAATTTTAATTTGACATGTTTAAGTTGATGTGTTATTAGTCATTAAAGATTTTTAACTGACAGAATATGTTCAAGTTAGAATTTTTTAGTCCCTCTGAATCACTTCTGTGGAACCATAAGAACTATAGAATTATTTGGAAACCATAGCTGTAAAGAATACAGAAAATCTCAGGAATTTTAAATATAAAGACATACATATGTGAAAAGGAAAATACAGGTGAATTTTTCTCTAAATATAGGAATAGAAAAATATTTTAAAAATATGAACATATACACATATGCAGTTTAAAAAATGATAGATTTAACCACTTTAAGAAGAAAAGGAAAAAATTGAATAAAAAAGTCCAAAGAAAATGACCATCTGGGAGTAAAATAGATAGTACATATAATAGAGAAGACATTAATATACCTAAATTTTAAAAGACCTTGAAATTAAAATGAAAATAAAATTTATTCCATATAAATTTAAACAAAAGCCACTAAGACAATTCACAAAAAAGGAGAAATAGAAGTGGACCTTAGACATATAAAAGATATTAATTTCAGTATTGATCAGAAATGTAAACTTCTACACCAAAGAATTACTTATCATGTGGTAGATTGTCAAAAATTTTAAAAGCAAAGAAACAAACCAAAAATCCCAGCAACTTCTGTGGAGAAATAGGCACTCTTATATGCTGGTGATGAGAATGTAAAATTGTATAACCCCCATGGAGGTTGTAAATAATGTATTTAACTTTTGACCCAGAACACTGACTTCCAGGGATTTACCTGTATTACTTCACCACCAAGAATATGAAATTGTACCCACACAAGCTTATTTATTGCATCATTATTTATTTATATTTGCAAAATATTGAAAACTGCTTAAATCTCTAACCAGAAAGGGTTGGTTCAATATATTATATTACTCTGTGCACACACACACAAACACACACACACACAATTGCAAACTATGCAGTCATATAAAAGAATAAGGAAACTTATAAATTGATATGGAATGATATCAAGGTGATAACCTAAGTATTTTTTAAAGTGAGTGAAAGCATGCTACATTTTGCATGAGAGAAGTGAAAGTAAGAAAATGTGAATGTATCTGCTAGTAAGTATAAAAAGAAACAAGAATTGCAAGCTAGAAAGCATTGGAAAGGAGTTCTCTACAAGAGATAAGATATGCAGAAATTAGGGTGGAAGAGAAACAGGAGGAAATGTTAATTCTTTAAATATACCTATCTACAAGCTTTATCTTCAAAAGGTTAATGTTCCACATTTTCAAAACATAACTTTAATGAGTATGTGTGTTTGGGGGAGAAAGTAAAGCCATGTTGTAATGAAATGAAGCAAAGCTTAGCTCTAGATAAAAATTTCATAATATTTGATTATATACTCACAAACATGGGCATTGTGTGTTGGTAGAAAAATGCTAATAAGCACCGAAGTTATTTTATTATCTTTGTTTTTGTTGTTGTTTTAATTTTGTTTATTACTGGTATGGACAAAGTGATTCTAAAATAACTTTATCCATTGAGTAAATATGCTGACATTTAAGGAAGACTAGGTTTTAACTGTGATAGAAGTATAAGAAGTATGAAATGATAAGTAAACTCTTTAGGGGGTGGATTGGAATTTGAAGTAGTCATGTGAATTCATGATATCAAATTTATATCTGTATATGTGCAATATATGCTGTATATTTTTATATGTAAATTTGTATGTGAATGCATGTTAATATACATATATGTACATACTTGTATACACATTTATATGTACATACAAATTGTATATATGTATATATGCATACATCTATTTCTTATCTTTGATCACTTAAAAGGACAAGGATCAAAGATATCTCAACAGCAATGAGTGAACTCAGCTCATACATTTTAATATCTAAGACCAGTCCTCTTCACTATCATGAAGCAAGGACTCCTCCAAAGATGTGGTAGATTGCAGGACCTGGAAGATGAGGTACAAGATAAGCCTGAAATTTTTTTCTATGCTGGCAAGTAAAGGCGTAGTCAAAAAAATGTATGGGGGCACATCATGGGTATGTCATGGGAACAGAGAAGAGGCTTAATAGGGCTGACACTGAACAAATCTGGAACTATTCAATCATTACAATAATTAAGTACAATAAAGAATTAAAAAATCATTGAAAATATAATTAATTTAGATATATCTGATAACAAATAGCAAACCAATCACTGGAGAAGAAAGTGTATTTTCACTAACAGAAAAATACCAAAGGGCCACAATTTAATGTGGAGGACATGCAAAAGTTGTAAAATTAATATTTTGCATTTTTGTAGTAATGTCTGGCTCATGAAAGAATCATCATCAGTGAATACTAAGAAAGGGAAAAGTCTGATGAAGTATAGCATATTTGTACAGCCTGTTTTGTTCTCCATAAACACATATTTGTGTGAATATTTATATGTCAAAACATGCACACGTCAGTGGAAAAGTTTACTGCATGGAAATACTGTTGACTTGTTGCTATTATAGTATATTTTATGATTAATGTATTATTATGATGTCCTGACAAACTGGCTGCTTTTTCTTTGACCTAAATCAGGTTTTCTGAGATCTTTCTAAAAATATTTGTTTTATTTATTTATGCATACAAAAACTCTGGGGTATAGGCCAGAGTTGTGGGGGAGGGGTGGCATTGAGATAGATCTCACCAGATACAGAGTGGGGAGCAGAACAGGTGGATCTACTGAAGTACACTGCTGAGGGGGCATCAGGCGAGAGAGGTCTGCTGCACCATGTGGGTCAGCTGCCTCGCTGGAGATCCAACTCATGCCACTGTGGCTGGTGATAGCTGGATAATGCTGAGACTTTAACCCCTGTGCCACCAGGGAGGCCCCTGAGATCTTGACGAACGTGTTCAGCCCTGGTTTGTGGTCACTCTCTTTCGCTGCTACTTGCAAGCCTATGAAACAGCTCCCACTAAGGCTGTAAGTACAGGGTTATAAGAAAGTTGAATCTAATCATACTTTGTGAAAGTGAAACTCTTAAGTAAGTGCATCCAAAGGAAAAGAATTGTTTGATGTGCGTAGTAAAAGGCAGAACATAATATGAAAATGACTCAGCCTTGTTTGTAATGACTCAGAGCATCTCTCCCCAACAGAGTGCCAAACAAATCAATTCCTCTACTCCAACTTTCTCTTGACACTGCCTTTAATCTGTGAACTGCGAAATGCAAAGAAGTCTCCCCTGCACTCCTCTCTCCCATCTGCTTGTGGCTGTCAGGCAAGCAGTCAACAGCACTCAAAACAGAAGTTAATTGGAAGGAGCTAAATGTCGCCAGCTCTTTTGGTAATTATTGAAGTCACTTGCCTGGCGTGGAAGAGCTTCTAGCTTCTACACTGTTTGATAAAAAGATTGTTTTGCTCCTCACTTAGTCATAGAAGAAAAACAAAGCCACCACACTAAGCACTTTCTTTTTATCTGAGAAAAACCAGAATACTTTCACTACTTTTGGATACACTGAGCTTTAGGTTCAATTCAATTTGATTAAAATACAATTTAAAACCTTTGAAAGGAAGACATGTCTGAGTCTACCTGTGTGCCCAGTGTTCCATACATACCTGACACATAATAAGCTCTGTAGAGTTAGGAATTTTCATTATTAATGGTATTATTATTAACTGTTGTCTAGTTATTATTACATATGAGACATTGAAATAGACATTTAAAGGTAAAAATGTTTATCTCTCAGATTGCACAAACTTGCACAGTGTGTGGGTTGAAATCTTAGTTCTAACATTGGGAGCTCTTTCAATACAGGCAAACTGTTTCATCTAACTAAATATCAGCTTTCTTGCCAATTCTATGGGAATTATTTATAATTTACAAGGTTTGACTTACTAAGTTGCTGTCTGCTGACTGGCATACACCAATCCTTTAAAAGCTGGTAGTTTTCATCCCTTGCATCTTAACTTGTGTAGAAGCTATCGGAACCACTTGTTCCCTCTATGGCTAATATCTTGCTTCATATCTTTGACCTTACATTATTAATTTAGGACAGAATAGCAGTGCCATTTTCTCTCTCTTTGTCCTCTAATACTATCCTAAAACTCCAGTTTTCTTCCATTTGTTTCACTTTAGCTAAAGAACCTCTTTTCAGTAGGGATTCCAGAACTGAAGCACAATTTTTATTCCTATTTATGGAGAAGCACTGTACCAGGCATTGGAAAATAAGCAAGGTGTGCATCAGATTTCCCTCAGGAAATCGGCAACCTTGCAGGGACATTCATATCCAACTACATACAATATGAGAAGATTTGGGTGAAAGAAATTCTTAAAAACAAAGTATTACATAACATTGAAGAAGGAACTGTCAATTCTTCATTAAGGAGCAGGAGAGTTTCATTATGAAGGATTCAGTTAGGAGGTATCCTTACAAGTGGGCTTTGAAGGGTGATCAGGTATTTCCTAGGCAAGGGATGGGGAAAAGATCATTCTACGAAGAGAGGACAGCATTTACAAAACTGTAGAGTGATGTGTGTTATCTGAGATGAATATATACATGTATATGTATATGTGTATATATGCATGTGTACACACATATACATATGAATATGTGTATATATAAATATATACATATATACACACATATATGCATACATGTGAGATGGATATATATGCATGTCTATACATGTGTGTGTGTGTTTGTATACTGTAATATGGTTGTGATACCGAGAAAATGAGCTTTTTAAATTTAGACAAAGGCAGTGCCTCAGTTGCTACCGGTTAATATCTTAGTTCTGCACCCGCGCGCACATTTATAAAACTACTCAGGTTTAGGGAAAAACATTGGGATTTATTTAACAGACAGGGAAAGGCAAAACATTACTAAAATTAAAGAGGTAAAACAAAAGTTACTAGAGTTAACATATGGCCATTTACCTTACTTAAAATGATGTCCAGTTCCTTAAGTTCCAAAAAGGTAATAAAGATGATGTGTTCACTTAAAATAATGTCCAGTCCTTTAAGTCCCAGAAAAGTAACAAAGATGGCATTTTCCCACCACTGCTGAAATAGAACTTGTCTTCCATACAATAGGCCACAATTTCAACTCAGCGTCTTCTTTCTTATGTTGATGGAGATTTCTGCCACAATGGCATCTTCTTTCCCACATGTACCGATCAGACTGCAGGCCAGGTTCCAACTTGCAAAGACGACACAGGACACAACTAAAAATGCTTTTAAAACCACCTTAATGCTCCAGCACATCATTAGACCCAACAAGACGGTAAACAGCAGCTACAGCACCCAGACGGCCCTCACAGACTGCACTCGCACAGTTTAGAAGGGGCCCTCTTTGGGCATCTTCCTTCTTTCTTTGGTTTCTTGCAAAGCCTCCCAAGTCCCTGGCCCTAAATCTTCATTCCCACATCATGGCAAGCTACTGACTCTCCTCATAATGATGGTTTCTTTTAATTTCACGTAACGGCGTCTGTCTCTCTTCCTTCGGCATTCCCTTTTTAAATCTCCTAGGCCCCGCCTTCCTGTCCAGGTAAGCAAAATCCCATAAATTTTCACGAAGCCCACCTGGTGGGGCTTCAAATCACCTGGCTGCAATTTACCTTTAACAGTAAACCCCTGTAGGGGGCGCCAGTTCACCGGACTTTGACTCAGGCCGCTTACAGTTGCAAACAACTTAATCCAGTGGAAGTGCATCATCAATAAGGCATGTGAAAGAATCAGACACTTTTATAAAGGTAACTAGTGATGGTGTGAAAGGCAAATTGCAGACACCACTTCTGAGTATGGAAGCTTCAGAAACTGGAGCTTCCTTAGGTTCAGTGGACCCTTGAGGCTGGTGTCAACTTCCATCCCTGAGTCACATAAAGGAACCTGAATTTCATCTGCTAGACAAGAGGCAAATGCCCGGGTTGAATATTTATTAGTTACTGATCATGTGATTCACGGAAGGTCAGAGGAAAGAGACAGAGAGAATGCAGATGAAAGACTGAGTAGGAGCTCAGGAGAGCTGTTCAGATGACAATTTCCTTCACTCACAATGGTAATGGAAGAGGAGTCTGAATATTTAGAAATATTGAAGGCAACTTCAGAAAGTTGGTGGGCATTGGATATAGGAAGTGAGTGAAGCAGATAATTTATATACTTCCATGATACATGGAATGGTAATGGGGCATCAAAAGGAATTATTATTTGAGTTTTTTAAACTTGCCCCTAACTTATTCAATAAAAACAGGATTTTGTATTTAAACAAATAATTAGGCTTGTCAGTAGAGATATAAACAGCAACATAATTCATGAAACTATTTTTCTATTCTCTATAATTTAGTCCTACTTTTGAAAATTGTAATTGGAACATAAAGCTAATAATTTGATAAATTCAGAAAGGTAGCATAGTCAATAATGATTTTTATATGTAGCATGATAAGAGATGACAGCTGCCTTCTAAATCATATTTGCACTGAAGTGGAAAAACTAAAAAAGTCACCAAAATGTGGTTTATAGTGCTGATTAATTTCCCTAATTTTCCTTTAAATTCATTTTATGTTACTTCTCATAAATGTTAATAAACTCAAATAGCAGGGCTTATTGAGTCTCTGTTGTAAATTTCAGCTGTTGTCAAACTATGCAATTGAACATAACATTTAATCCTCATAACTTTACATGGACGAAGACATTTATTTGACTGAATATTGTTAAATGAACAAAGTGTTAGACCTCAAAACCTAAAATGCATATTTCCGTGGTAGGCTTTTCACCTAGATTAAAAAGCCATCTCTTTATAGCAGTTGTGCCACTTACACTTATATTTTCTTTATCATAAAAATATCACTGGCAAGAATCCTTGTTTTATTTTTATTTCCATTTTTTTTTTAGATTTTTTTTTTATTTATTTATGCATATGAGCTGGGGTACAGGCCAGAGGCATAGGGCGGCGAGAAGTTTCACCAGAGACAGAATAGGGAGCAGAACAGGCAGATCTACTGAAATACACTGCTGAGGGGAGCAGTGGGCGAGGCAGGAGAGGTCTGCCACACTATGTGGGAATCTCCCCAGCTGGGCTTCGAACTCATGTCACCTCTGCTGACAGCTCCACAGCACAGCGCTTAACCGCTGTGCCACCAGGGAGGCCCTATTTTTATTTCCATTTTACAGACCAGAACTAAAATGAATCTGAGAAGTGAAGTGCTCAATGTCACCAGGATTTGAAAAGACTTAGATTGATGGACATTAAGTTCCTTTCCCTTTTCACTATAATACTACCTCATAGCCTTTGCTTTTCACTCAAATAATTTTTAAAGGGAATTATTTGAAATGGCTTGTATTTGTCTAATTCCTCTATTTTTTCAATAAAACTGTTTTTAGTTCAAAATGTTGTTTTAAATATTTATTAAAGAATAAAGTAACAATAGATATAAAGTCATAATAATGAAGGATTTTCAATATGATGTTACTTAATAATTATTGGGCTGAACAACTTCTGGTATACATTTTAGGAAAAGATATATTGGTTTTCAATATGTCCATGCTAATAGCTTTTCTTATTTGTTCCTATGGGTGGATATGCCTTTCTGAGCAACAGTCCTTGTATAAAATCTGCTGTGAAAGCTTTTATAACAACAAGGTTGAGGTCATTGTGCAACCTTTGTATTCTGTTTTTACTGAGATATGTATGGTCTTTTTATGATTATAGTACTACAGGCAGAAACAGATAGGAAAAGATGTATTTAAGAAAGTTAAATTTTACCAAATATGTGATTTTTTTGCAAGTCCCTTAACCTTTCTGAACTTTAATTTCTTCTTTTATGAAATGATAATAAAATACCATCGGGTGGTGGTGAGGACCAAATGACCCAATAACTTATCAATAGAATGATGGATGGATGGATAGAAAAAGAGAGAGACAGAGGGGAGTACATGGTTGTAGGGGAGAGGGATGAAATGGAGGGAGGAGAAAGGAAAGGAAGGGAAACAAAAATGAAGGAAAGAAGTTAAGCCTCAGGAAAATATAACATTTGTACATAATGCAGCTAACATATATTAAACAGTCTTTATATGCAAGGGCTATGTTTATCTATTAGGCCAATCAATTCAAGGACTGTATTTATTTCAAGGGTTATGTTTATCTTAAATCAATAGTCATAATTTAGAAAACATGTTATTTTTTCTATTTTACTGAGGATAAAACTGAGATTAGATTAGACAGGTGCTTTTCTGAGTCTCCCATATTATGAATGAATGAAAACAAGATTTGAATCCATGTCTTTCAATTATAAAATCCATGGTTGTAACCCATACTTTATACTATATTTTATACTATATTTCTTAATTTATCTTTGTTAAATGTAATATTAATCTCCTAGTATTTGATGTATGAGTACTGGTTGACGGGGAAATCACACAGACTTAAAGTGATATAATCAGTTATCAAGATGTAGATAATTAAAATTTGAATATTCTAATACATACAATTATAATTAATAAAACATACTGAAATATATAAAATTCCGTGAGCCACACTTTGCCTTTTTTGATAATTTCTCTTAATGGTTATTGTGGTATACAGTTGCTATAATTTCAGATAGGACCACGTTGAGAAGAAATGGAAGCAATAACAGAAAGTTCTAGACCCTAAATAAGCTTTAAGTCAGGTTGAAGCATTAGTGCTATATTTGATCACCTTGTTGTGAATATCATAAGATCAGTGACACTTCCAAGGTGTGTGAGCCAAGTTCATATCTATCTTTTCTTTGCCATTCCATGCCTTGCTGAAACCACAGTGCCAGTAATCCATAAATCAGGGCTAAAAGGAAAGTGACGTTAGTGTTAATTGGGGGGAGGGGTTAAATAATAGAATCAAGAATAAAATGGTGTACTGTAAAGAACATTGGACTTAATCTCTGCCTTGCCACTTACTAGCTATCCCAGACAAGATATTTCCCATCTGTCCCACTTTCTAGGAGATCTAAAGTCAAAGTCCTCAATTCAAATATCGGCTCTCTTCCTTTATAGGTTTTTGAACTTGAGCAGGACCTTTTACTCATTCTAAATCATCAAAGAATCTCAATTACAGCAATTGACTGCCACTGACCAGAATCCTATGCTTTCAGGGTCTATTCACATGTAAAAGTGATATGAAGAGTTAGAACATGAAGGGAAATAGTGATCATCAAAGCAGAAAACTTGACTCATACTCTTAGTTTCCATATCATAATTCATATGTATTAGTTCACAACTCTCTCATTGTGCCTGAAGTTACCTGTCATTTAGATACATTCTCTGTCACAATCTAATTGTGTGACTTGATTCCAACCTCCCTAGCCATTAGAGCGACTTGCTTTCCTGTACAGGAGGAAATGTGATGTGTGACACAGTACACATTTGTCCCTCAGATGATTTTCAGAAAAGGGACTGCAGAGCTTAGAGTTACATAACTTCACAGACAAACAGCACCTCATAGGAAGAAAAGGAGCAACTAAGAGCAATGGAATAGTATTAAAATGCTTATACATGAACACAAAATAGTATTGGTGGTGAAGGGGTGGTTCATAGAATAATTGAATAAGCCACTGGAAAAAAATAGAATAATACCCTGGGAAAATATTGAGTCATCATAATATAGCAAAGTACATGTTATAAACTTGCTATACATTTTGCAGTTTACTCTAAACATGGTACACATCTGGTCTCTTTTCAAAGGAAACTTTTAACAGCCTCCAGCACTCACACCATAGAGCCAGGTCATGAATCCTACAGAATCAATTGAAACTATGAATCCAGTGTGGTCACTGAGAGCTGAGTCTTTTCAATGACCAAAACCTGGGCTCTCTCAAGTCCCGCAACTTGAGAATCAATAGCATATTAAATAAAAGTTTTTCACGACTAGATTGCCTTTCTTTCATTCATAAGTAAAGCGTATGGAAGATGCTTAGACATTGTCTAGTTTAATATAACATATCAGTGAAGTATCTTTCTATGGCACAGTGAAATGCCCATTTATTATTGGATAAAGTCCAAATTTCACATCACT
Organism: Scalopus aquaticus; assembly: GCA_004024925.1. Classification (NCBI taxonomy): domain Eukaryota; kingdom Metazoa; phylum Chordata; class Mammalia; order Eulipotyphla; family Talpidae; genus Scalopus; species Scalopus aquaticus. The sequence continues at coordinate 58,712 of PVIJ01007798.1, forward strand.
GTACATATACATAAACACATAAAGGTGTTAATATATTTCTACTAGGGACCTAGTAAATATGTATAGACAAAATAATGAAAATGTTGAAAGGAGCTTTTGAAGTAGTCAAACTTGAAAGTAATTGTTATGATAGTGGTAGTGTATGGTAGTGGTAGCAATTGGTATGGTAGGAATGTTAAACATTGATGAGGAAAATCCATGATCATAAGAGATTATTGATCAAGACACCAAACCCAGGTTCAGAGAATAGAAAGTGTTTCTCAAATGAAATAAAACCCAGACTAACCATGACAATGTGTAAGAACTAACCATCTGAACAATGAGGTTTGAAGGAAAGGCTACTCCATACAAATTATGCATATATGCAAAGGATCAGAGACAAGTGAGACATGTGATGTATTCTGGAAGATGGAAAAAATCTAGTGTAACTGGCCACAAATTATCAAACAGACAGAATATTGCAAAATAGTGAGTTGACAGTATAGAAATAAGCATATCCCAAATTAACATTGCAAAGCAAAGATAAAATTGTACACATGACTACTCCCTGAAGCATCTCTAAATTTTACGATAAATGTTCACGTGTTCCTTTACTCCTCAGGGATCCAGAGAACTAGGAGAGGATCCATTTGCATGGTAGTCTTGAGGTGGCCTTTGGCAGGTTTTCACAACCATCAGATTGAAGAAATCTTCAAGAAACATGTATAAGAATTTATTATAAGACAGACACAAGTATTTTCACTTTGAAATTTTCCAACTAATGGAAAAGATATTCAACAAATGGACAAAGATGTTATGTATACAGTGTTAGGTATCAAAGAATGAAGAAAATAAATACTTGGTGACTTAAATTAAATGGAAACGGTTTAAAACACGATTTTAGAATAAGAGTTATTTAAAATTGCTCTGATTTTAAACCAGGGAAATTTCTACACAGAATATTAAAGAATATTGAATATAGTAAATTCTAGACTTTTGCTGACTAATTGTAATATATATGCAGTAAATATAGTAAAATTTATTACAATATATTTCCCCTTATGAATCACATAATCTTTATTTATATAAGTATATATATTTACATTATATATATTCTGTTTTACTATTCATTATGCTAATACATGTTGCAAAATAGATCATATCCCACCTCTTTTACACCATGCAGATTACACATTACATGAATTTAGGATTTTGAGAATGAGATAAAAAAACAAACAGCTCTTGGGAAATGGAAAGGAGGTGACTCCAAGATTGCTACAGTTTTCTCAGCCTTCCTGAATGATATTTTTAAAAGATTAACTTATTTATGCATACAAGAGCTGGGGTATAAGCCATAGGTGTGGAGGGATGAGAGGATTCACCAGAGATAGGGTGGGGAGCAGAATAGGCAAATCTATTTAAATACACTGCTGAGGGGATCAGAGGACAAGACAGGAGTCGTCTGCTGCATCATGTGGGTCAGATTCCTCATGTGGATCAGCTCCCTGGCTGGGAATCGAACTCCTGCTGCAGTGGCTCTGGATAGCTTCATAGTGCTGAGACTTAATCCTTTGCGCCACCAGGGAAGCCCTCTTTCTGCAGGATTTACAGCCTATTTGGAGCATTTCTGTTCCTCCTGGGCAACCACTCTCTTCTCACCTCCTTGAGTGCTAACTAATTCTGTTCTACATTACACTTGACTTTGACTGATCCATAATATCCTGGTGTAATTTCAGCATTTATGTGTTGTTGTTGTTTTGTTTTTATTTGTTGGACCCCACTGCTCTCTGAAAAAGGAATCTGATTGACCCAAGCTTTCTTTTCTTTTCTGCAGTCTAGACCATGTCAAAGTCATTGGCAAGTCTGTGGCTTGGTTATCCTTGACTCAGGCGCTCAGTACAATTCATTGCTGGGGCTGATTAAGGTAGATCATGACCTCAGTCATCCAGACCAGACCTTAAATAAAAATGGAGAGAAAGTCATCTCTTTTATAAGGGAATTGTAGTGAGCATGCAATGATTATCTACAAAGCAGATTAAAACTACTATACAGTAACTACTCTAGAAAAAAAAAGACAGGGGAAAAGCTGCTTTTTTGTCATTTGTGTTGTTCTAATAAAAAAAAAAAAACACTTCTTATTTCCTATTAACTTTTTTATACTGGTAATTATAAGAAGTACAAAATGTATGTCATATTACAACCTAATGTGGCATTCTGCCATATTATGGTTAATAACACAAACTTCTAAATAAGAAATATGGTGATGGGAAAGCAAGCCAACAAACAGAATTAAAAATAAACTTCTTTCCTTCATTTTTTCTTGTATTTTTTTTCATAAAAGCAATTAAATACCAAAAAATAAGTCTGATCAAAATTAATTGTTTAATTGTAAATTAAATGTTACCAAAAGATAATATTTTGTCTCTCAGGTTTCAAAATAATGAACCTTTTCTAAGACTATCTCAAGATTTAGAAGCTTGCTTTCTTTTCCAATTTGTGCTTGACATTAAAAATTAATGACAGAATTATTGCTTATGATTCCTCACATTTCTCTGTAGCTTATATGGAATATGATGTATAGTACTTAGAAAGTCTTGTAATATAATTCAGTTACAGGAACTGAACACAGATTGCATTTTACCCTGACCATTTATTCCACTTCAAGTGTTGGACACTGACTTTTTAATTTTATGTTTCTTCCTTAACATGTATAAAAAAATGCACTAAAAGCTGCCACTTTCTCAACAAAATCATGGTCACAGTTAGTTAAATATTTAATGCTACCAATCATAAGGCAGGGTATTCAATGTTTTTTGTTTTTTTAAAATATGTATTTTTATTGTTACTTATATCTTTTACATTTTGTATTACCCTTGGGTAACCCACCACCAATTCACCCGTGATCCATCTCTGTGGTCCCTTGTGTCCTTTTCTACTCCATTTTGTGCCCTTATCCTCCCTCTCCCCCCCCCCCAAGTGTCTCTCTCCTATTTGGTTTCCCTGTTATAAGTGAAACCATTTGATATTTTCTCTTTCTTTCTGGCTTGTTTCACTGAGTATGATCCCCTCTAATTCCATCCATGTCACTGCAAATTGCATGAGTTTATCTTCTGTGAATGCTGAATAGTATTCCATTGTGTATATGTACCACATCTTCTTGATCCAGTCATCTATTTTTGGACATCTGGGTTGCTTCCATACTTTTGCTGTTGTGAACAGTGCCGCAATGAACATACGGGTGCATGTATCCTTTTGGATTAGTGTTTTTGTGTCCTTTGGGTAGATTCCCAAAAGTGGGATTGCTGGGTCGTATGGGAGCTCCATGTTGAGCTGTTTGAGGAATCGCCATACAGCTTTCCATAGTGGTTGGACCAATTCACATTCCTACCAGCAGTGTAGAAGAGTTCCTTTTTCTCCACATCCTTTCCAGCATTTGTTGTAGCCTGTATTTTTAATGTGTGCAATCCTCACAGGTGTGAGGTGGTATCTCATGCAAAAAAATGAAGCTAGCCTACTGCCTCACACCCTGCACAAAAACCAACTTAAAATGGATAAAAGACCTAGACGTAAGACCTGTAACCATAAAATTTATAGAAGAAAATATAGGCAAAACTCTACATGACATATATCTCAGCAAAATCTTTAAAGACACATCCCCCAAAGTGAAGGAAGTGAAGGGCAAGATATACAGATGGGATTACATCAAAATAAAAAGCTTCTGTACAGCAAAAGAGACATTAACCAAAACAAACAGACACACAACCAACTGGGAAAATATCTTTGCACACAATACATCCGATAAAGGACTGATAACAAATATTTACAAGGAACTCACACAACTCAACAAAACAAAGCTAACAATCCAGTCAAAAAAATGGGCAGAAGAGCTAAAAAGGCACTTCTCCAAAGAAGAAAAGCAAATGGCCAACAGATACATGGAAAAATGCTCGACATCACTTATAATCAAGGAAATGCAAATCGAAACCGGTATTCAATGGTTTTGAACTTGACTATAAAACCACTGTAATGGGTTTAGAACCCTTGGGTCTCCAGTGTGCTCCGTACTGTTACAGTAAATAAAGGAATGGTATCATCAAGATGTAAGTTTGTATAGAAATCTGACTGGCTACATCTGCTGACAAGATTTATTATAGATCTCTGAACCTCATGTGTTTTCTTAATATTTTGCATCACTTTTCTAATCTGAAATCAAGCTGAAATGTTACACAAGGCACTACATAATTCTCTAAATTCTTTTTTCCAGAGTGACGCTTTTCAGTATATCTCAAGTTTTGATTACTTTCTGAGTGCTTGACAGACATTCCATTAGTGATTTTACTATTAGTCCTTGCCTTAGTACATTAAGATTAGGACATTCTTTTGGCAATAGTAGCGGAATTCTGAAAGAATGCAACAGTCCTCTCCTTGAGAAAATTCAGCCATTTTCTCTAGGTCATATGTCTTTAAATGAAATGACAAGACAGGAAATTCAGTAAAAATATTACAAGATAGTTCACCTTGTGAATCATATAGTTTGCGTTAATAAAAAGATTAAAAAGGAAAACAGAAAAACACAAATGATATTTTAAAGCTCAAATAATGGCTTTAATAAATCCAACACACTGTTTGTATTAAAAAAGAGGCTATACCTCAAAGGACTTTAAAACCCTAGTTTATAGCAAGGCAGACATAAAATTGAAATGGGATGTCACTGTTTACCAACTGAATGAAGTTATTTAATTTCTGCCTAGGCACTCTTTTTCTCCCTGTCATCTTAAATGTGAATTCAAGAAGCAAACTTGATTTAAAAAAAAAAAAAAATCTTTACAGTTGATCCTATTGAATACTCAGATGGCCTTGTTTCACTGTGATGTCTTTCATAACGATGTTTGGGGGAAAACTTGTTGATATACTCTGCTTGGTATTGCAAAATGAGAAATGACTCACTTCAACCAGATTCTGTTTTTCCCCCATCATCTCTAATATCTAGAACAATACTTTAGCTACAGTATATAGTAGGAGGGTCTAGCTAGATTATCTGGAATATCTTCCCTAGCATTCTCTCCCTATATCTGAGCTCCCACCTTCTGATCATATGAACCAAACCCCTTACTCTCATCGTGGACTAAGGTTGAGTTGATCAGAGATCAGGAAAAAAAAGAGACAGTTAGAAAGGTGCTGTGAGAAATTGCTAGTAAAGCAAAACTTGGAGATCAGAGTCAAGTCAATGAATGGTGGATATTATATTTGGGAAGTTGTTTTATTAATTATTACATATCTTTGAGTTGGAACTGAATTAGACTGAACAATAAACTGTTTTTGTCTTCAAAGTTGCCATCATCACCATCATCATGGTCGTATTTTCAGAAAAATAGGAAAGCACATTAATGTTACTTTGAACCAGTTCAAACCAATAGGTTAAAGCAAAACTTGGTTACTAATGGCAAAATGATGTTCTGTATTATGATTGTTATATTTTATATAAATATTTCTGTTATAGATATTCAAAGATTGTACTGAGTGTTCTAAATTATTTGGACACACTTGATATGGCTGATGAATAATATCTTACTGGCATTCATCACTTATTAATTTCACTTGCTGTGGTACTCACTGTTAGCGAGGTATGTTACTAACTGCAATTCCAATGCAAATAAGAATACTTAAGTTCTTGATTTCATTGGATTGCATTTTTTTTTGATCTACTTAAGCCATTGTCCCTCCATATTTTTAGTTTTTCTCTCATCTTCAGTGAATTATCTTATTCTTACCCTTAGGAAATGGTCAAGATAATTGGTAATTGTAAAATACCTGGATTGGACCCTACCATAAAGGGTATACCATTAACTTATTCTAAGTTATCGTGGAAGTGTTAGAAGTAAGTTGGATATGTTTGAGAGATAAAACTGATTTCCTGAATAACACCTAAAAATGGAATGTCTGAAATTTTGATTACTCTGTGCAACCATAGTATAGATACATCCCCCAAATCTTTAAAATGTTAGGTACTATGTTTCTCTTCCTCTCTGTCCATCATATTGTAAGTGAAAAATATTAAAATGTTTTTGAATGAGTAAGTAAATACATTTATCAGTGCATTTTTCAAATCATGTGTGAATAATCACTATGAATCAAGCATTAGGTTAAGGTCTTTATATAAACTTATTTTCATTCCTGTTATGCTTATAAAAAAGGAAACATGGTAATTTAGTATCTTTTCCACAATTATGTATCTCTCAATAACCTTGTTCTTAGCAATTAATGATATCACTATCTATTTATTATTATAATTCTTTCCTAACTTAAGGATAGCCTGGCTCCCATATCAGACTATGACTTTTAAGAAAATAGTGATTTTTCACTTCCATATTTCTTGGTCACCAATGCTAAACTAAAAGCTAGCAAAGATGATTTGCAATTACTGATAGTAGGTTGAACTTATTGATCTTTGGAGAAAATCCTTCAAGATCAGGAGTAAGTGGAGAGGACTTAGAGATGAGGAGAGCTGTGCTTAGTTAGATAATAGATTTGAAATCTGAACTATGCTAATTAGGAAATGACCAATTTGTAGGTTCTTCACCTGGTAAATAATGTTAGCTACCTGAAAAAACTCAAGTAAGGGTCAGCTGCAGTTATTATTTTGATATCAACTTATAATCAAAAAAGTCAAACTAAATTCTGCCACACACAGACATTTATTACATACAAATATTCAAGTAGTCAAACACAAAATATTTTATGCAGCCCATAGTGTAATCTCAATAAAGTCATGTGGTACTTTTTGTTATTCTGATTTCCAGAGTTTGCTGGAGGTGGATACAAACAGAGGTGACTCTTAGAGTTGTCCTTGGCAATTGCAAATTCTCCTCCAGGATAAGCTGAGGTTGATGCTTTAGGATCAAGTTGTGGACACTGTCCTTGAGGATACAGTTTACAGGCCTCATTAAATTCCTGCAATGTGTTTATGAAAGCAGAAGGGAGTCTTACTCACATATGTGGGGAATGTAACAATCTACTCCTCACTTCACCAGTGAGAACCAATTTCTAATGGCCATGATGCTAATCAACAAGCCACTGTTTTCTTTTTTTTTTTTAGATTTATTTCTTGATGCATCCAAGCTGGGGTGTAGGCCAGAAGTGTGGGGTGGTGAGAGGATTCACCAGAGACAGAGTGGGGAGGAGAACAGGCAGATCTAGTGAAATACACTGCTGAGGGGGTGCAGCAGGCGAGAAAGGAGAGGTCTGCTGGGTCATGTGGGAATCTCCCTGGCCAGAGATTGAACTCATGCTGCAGTGGCTCTGGATAGCTTCATAGTGTTGCACTTAACCCATTGTGTCACCAAGGAGGCCCCAACAAGCCGCTATTTTCATCAATGCAAATTCATTTTTAACATTCATTGGGTTAATTTCCAAGAAGTCAGCTGACAGATGGACAAATGCATAAAAGAAACCCTTGAAGTTGACTGTGGAGAATGTTCTTCCTGACATAATGCCAAGTAAACACCACAGAATGTGGTTTTTGTGTTGGGTAAATGTGATTGATATCTTAAACTAACATACTCATAAGAACATACAAGTAATAATAAGTCAATACACGAATACAAACATGCACACGTGTGTGTGAGGGTAAGTGGTCTATTATATTTTCTTCTCATTTAGGGACCATCTACTCTCTAGAATTAGGGTTTTGAGGATATAACCTAGATGATATTAGTAAGTTTTCCAGAAGAAATACAGATTCTGGAAGCCTTCTCTCTAATACTATTCAATTTTTATTTTTTATCTCACCTTCAGTTCCAAAATGATTTATGGAAGTTTGGGATAAAATAATCCATATTTATATATTTGATATGCTGTAATCCATAGATCATTTTCATGTGATAATTTTCCTTTGCAAGTAATTTATAAATTCCATCAGAGAACATTTTTTTCTCTTTATTTTCTCATCCATTTATTTCACAAATACTTATTAGTTTGTGATAGGTTCTTTCTACTCTCTTTTTGTGCACTTCCTTGACAACATAAAGTTGGACTTAGTACACAGTGCATACGTTGCAAATGTTGATTGACTGAAAAATATCCTATTATGAGGCCAACATTACCGAAGTGTGCAGGTTTCTTTTCCTAATTTCAAAATGCCTTTTTCATTTCAGGTCACTCCAGGTAGCTGTCTCACAGCATCAATCTATCAATTCTAACTGCACGGGATAAAGAAGAAACCACTGGATCAGGTATGGCTTCTATTACCAAAAGTACCCACTCAAAATTAAATATGTATAACATACTTCAGAGTGAAACTTAAAAAAAATATTCTTACAATTGTACTTGAGGCAACTGATTTTAGATATTACTAGAAGTAAGGGACCATTTTTTTTCTTTATTGCAAGACCTCTCATGGAAGAGAAATTATTTATACAAGTACTTGTTAAAGCTTCTACATTGCAATTTATTCCACCTAATAATTACCCTATCAACACATATTCTGTCTAAATGTCTTTAGTCACAGTCTTCCTAATGTAATCTGGTGTTCATTGTTCTCCTGTTTGATATGCACTGGAGGCTTCCAGCATCTTCTTATTCTAATCAGTATTTGAATGCTTTGTCTGTTGAAAGGAAAGTAACAATGATTAGTAGGACAGATGTTTCCCTTGAATGTAAAAATGTAGGGGTTAAAATCACAAATTAAATTGAATATGCATAGTCTTTGCTTGCATTTTTTCAAGATGGTGGGAAATAACTTGTGAAGTGGAAACCAGGTGCCAAAGTTAAAAAGATCTGAGATCTGCAAAATAAATGATATTTGGAAATAGCTCTACTGTCCACTTGAGAATAGACACACAGCTTTAGTATGTTGTAAAATAAAATAATTGTCTTTCTGCATGGTGATTTTGACAAAGAGGCTGAGGGAAAGATAGAAAGGGAAAGGGGAACAATGAGAGTTTCATTCCAGGTGCATCAGTGAACCAATATAATGATACAAGGATTTGACCATACTGTGAATGGATTTTCATTATTCATTGGTATATTACTGTTATAATTAATATTAGACATTCCTCTATGTGTTGATTAAAATTCTATAAAAACCACTTGTTAACCACATTTAATTGACCAAATGCAAATATCTTATAATAACTAATTTATTTCTCTCATTTTGATATTTATTTTGTGTGTGTGTGTGTGTGTGCATGTGTGTATCCCGTCATATTTTTTATTGGGATGGCAAATGTATGAGGTCATGAGAAAAATTTTAAAATATATGTGTCAACGAACTGATACTGATTTTACAGTTGAGGAAACAATTGTGGTCAAATGATTTATTTTGGTTTGTTTGTAAAAGTAACATTGTGATTCATGTTTCATTTAAGTACATATTGTAATAATTACTTCTCTTCAACCTACAAAAACACTCCCTGAATATAAGTATGAAATTAAACTTCAGAATATAGATAAGCAGGTGAGAATAGGAGGGGGTTTGCCTAGTGAAGTAATGTCCTAAGGAGGGGACAGGGGCGCTTTAAAGTCTCAATTTAAGAAGCAAGTTGCCATCACTTCAAGAGTGAAGTGGAAACCAGGCGTTAGTTTCTTGGGAGGGTGGAGAGTTGTCAGGAATCTCCTAGTACACCCTGTTCTATATATGGAGTTAGTATCTGAAAAAGTCTTTGTAAAAGTGGCTATTTGTCATCTGGATTTCATTTAGCACAAAGATTTTTCAGACTGGATTGCTTTTTTTGCTTTGTTTTGTTGGATGATTTAATCAGATTTCATATGTGGAACTATACCATACATAAAAATGATATAAGGAGAGACAGCCTATTTGAAGGTGTGAGAGTCTCAGTTTCTTATCTGTTTAGCTCCACCCACTCAATATCCTCAATATTATCCCTGAGTTTGTTCTGAAGTCTCCTCAAAGCTTATAGAATGACAATTTTTAAACCATGGCCTATCCTAGCTGTTAAGTTTTAGAATGAGGAAGCTGCACTTAAGAATAGTGGGGTAACATACCCAAGACCAATATGTAAAGAGCCAGATGACTGGGTATACAGACTCTCATCTTGGGTTACATTGATGCTTCTGGGCATGTGTTTACAGGTTAGTATTGCAAATATAAATTTGGAAAATGCATCCTTCCTTTGCTTTATGTCAATCATCTCTCTTGGTAGTGCATGTGTATTTTAGAAGTGGTTATCAATGTGTGGTCCCCAACAGACAGCATCAGCATGACTTTTTAGAAATACAAATTTGTAGATTACCCAGACTACCTGAATAAAAATCTTTAGTGATAGGAGTTTAGACACTTATGTCTCAATAAGTCTTTCAGGGGATTCTGAAGTCATTAAAGTTTGGAAATCTCTATATTAGAGAAATTCTTTGAAAATTACATCCATCTGTAAAATAATTTTAATTACATGGGTTACCTACCAATGGGGGAAAAAAAAACATGGTAGGTTACATAGATTTTGTAAAGAAAATAATTGAGATGGAGGAATGAACTTCAAATATGTTTATCACCTACTATATACTAAGTATTGTGATTTTTCTTATAATTTTCAGGGCCACAATTTGAAGTATGTTAAAATCTAAACTTTGATGGGAAAATTAAATTCAGAGAGACTAAAAAAACTTGTCTAAGATCATTCAGTTGGAAATTGAAGAAAGTGGATTTGAATCCACTTATAGTTACTTCTAAAGCCTTAAATCTTTCTGGTATGCATTGAAATCTACTGAAATTTCCACACGTCTAGTGGGATAGCTACAACTCTGGAAAAAAATCATGCATTTGATTTGATGTTGATTATACTTGGGATATACCTCAATATTACATGGAAACAGTGACTTTGTATTGTGTTATGACTATGCCTTTTCCATCGTACTTGCATCTATTTGAATATCAATCTCCAAATTTTTATATATTTGCTTAGCTATGATAATATAATATATCTGTATATACAAATTTTTTCTTTACAATTTCATAAAAAAATAAATATAACTCTGATGGGTCCTGTTTGGGAACATCTAAACTCTCTGGAAAATGAATCATTATCTTAGATATTATGCAAATAAAATCATGTAAGTATTATGTAAATGCAATTACATATAGAAATAATTATAGGGGTATGTACTAAAAACTTCAGAGCTGTTATATAGGGAATTATAGGATATGGTAATTACATATCATGTTCCCTAAAGATTCAACATGTAGGAAGAAATTCATCAATTTTTACATTTGAAAGATAGATTAGAAATCTTAAAATAGAAGCAAAAATTTCATAAAGTTTAAAAAAATGTAATCCAACGATATATAAAATGGATAATACTAACAAATCCTAGAAATCTGACTGTAGAATTGAGGCTCCTGGAGGGAGGAGGAGAAGGGAAGAGCAAAGTGGAGAGGGGACATAGTAGACTATGGTGAAGGACATGCTCGTGGGTGTGATGTTAATCTATCTGAAGTGTGTAATCCTACACCTCTAAATAATACACAGTATTGTAAATCAGTGTTAACTCAATTAAAAAAATAGCAAAAATACATACATACATACATACTTACATACATAAAATAGAAAATGCATGCTATACAATTGGAGTTTATTACAGGAATGAAAGATTGACTAAACACTTAAAAATCACTCCTGTAGTCATTACATTAATTAAAGTAAAATATGCATGAACACTTCAATAAAGGCAGAAAGAAACTGAACATACATCCCTGATAAATACTTGTTTTACATTTGATCTGGAAGGGGACTCTACAATGTGTTAAAAGGTAGATAATGGTGAAAGACTGAATGCTACCCTCTAGTATCAAGAATAAGGTTAGAATTTCTGCCCTCACTAGTAGCCATGTTCAATCTTTGGCTGAAAGTTCTAATTTATACACGGGGAAAAAAGAGAGAGAAAGATTCAGATTGGAGTGAAAAAATTTAAAATATACTTGGAGGTGGAACGACCGGTTATGAGCGAATACAATAGAAGCTACAAAAAAGTTACTAGACTTGATAAGTAAGTTTAGGAAGGTTACAGTATACAATTGAAAGTTGAAATTTAATTTTAAAATACCAAAAATGTGAAATGCTTAGGGATAACCTGATAAAGGATGAATAAGACTTGCACAATGAAAACAAACAAATAAACAAACAAAAATATATATTGATGAAAAACTTTTATAAGACCTAAATAAGTGGAGAGGTAATTTGTGCTCATGAATTGAAATATTCAATATTAAGATTTTAATTCTCCCAAATTTGTTTACAGACTCAGTGCATTTTCAATAAAAGTCCCATTAGTTATTTTTGGTAAAAATTGACAAATTGATTCTAAATTTTATACAAGAATAAAAGTACCTAGAATAACAAAACAATTTTGAAAAAGTAAAATTGGAGGAATTATACCATTTGACTTAAGGACTTATAATGCAACAGGAAAAAGACTATGTGATTGTGGCAAAGAGAGACACATAGATCAATGGAACAGAATAGAGAATCACAGAAATAAATCCATACATTTACAAGCTATTGATTTTTGACAAAAACAATTTAGAGGAGAAAACTGGATTTTTCAACAAATGGTTTCGGAACAATCGGACATGCATATGCAAAAATGTTAACTAGGTTCCATAACTCTCACTATTTATAGAAATTAACACAAAATCAATCATGAATCTAAATATAAAACTATGTAACTCCTAGAAGAAAACAGGAAAAATCACTGTGGATAATTTAAGAAAAGTTTTCTTAGATACGACATTAAAAGCAAGATCTATAAAATAAAATATTCATAAACTGAGGCTTCATAACAATTACATATTTTGGTTCCTTGAAAGGCATTGCTAAGAGAATATTTTAAAAGCCGTAGTGTTTGCTAATCAATTATCTAATAACAGATTTTATTCCAGAATTTATCAAGAATTTTCCAAAGGATAAGAAGTCAAATAAATCAGTAATAATTGACAAAAAACTGTTACAGATGCTTCACCAAAGAATATATATGATGGAAAATAAATATCCTTAGGGAAATGTAATTTTTAACTACAAAATAAACTACTATACATCTATGGAATGTCTAAAACCATAAAAAAAGATTAACCATATCATTTGGGAGTATCATATACTGCCAGTAGACATGTAAAATTTCCCAAACCTTAGGAAAACACCTTGGCAGTTTGTTACAGGTTAAACAAACTGCCCATGTGATCCATTCATTATGGGTACATTCTTAAATATGTACCCAAAACAAATAAAAGTATATATCAAATGAAGCTTAAATATTGATATTCATAGCAACATTATTTGCAAAATCCCCAAACTGGAAACAACCTAGTTGTCCACCAACAGGTGAATGGAGATATTAAAGTAGCATAGCTATATAATATAATCAATGAAAATTAAAAATGAATGAAAAATACAGACAAATCTAATAATTATCTGAACTACAAGTCAGTCAGTGATAGAATGATGACTTAAAAATAGGCTGTCTGATTTCAAAGCCCAACTTTTCTCTTCCAAGCATGCATACTATCCCCCACATGGATATAATTCTTGTTCTAAAACTTACGAGTAATAAAAAATTGTGTAGTCAAATGAGAATTTTAGAAGTTTCCTCAAATTACAAAATGGACTGGTTGTATGCCACATAATGCCAGAGACTACTGCAGGGCTTCTGAATGGAAGCTGACCAGGTACCATTCAGATTATATCCACTTCGTTTGAAAATATAAATCAGATTCTAACATCATCCTCAAAGTTACATAGATTTAAAATGATTATAATAGTGACTTCCCGTAGCATGCAGAAGCAGTAGTTCAGTGGGTCGCTGTACTACATGAACAAAGGATTCCATGTTGGCTAAAGAGCAGCGACTCTCATCTAAACTGAATTAGATCAGTCCTCAGAGAAGTACTCAAGTAGGGCATAAAAAGAAAAATTTCTTTGTCAAAGGACAGGTTAAGCTTTTAAATTAGTGGTCTTGGAAACATAATAAGCACTTACCCCTATTTCATCTTATTTGGAAGTTTGAAAAGGAATTTGACATGTTGACAATTTGAAGTGTCATGCATTTTGTGGCAACTGCATAGAAGCCATATTGATGGTGACTGCATTTGCTGATCCAAAATTTAAGAAAGTTTACTGAAAAGAAACGTTGCTTCTTCTTAAAATTACATGTGAAGCCTTATATATTAAGTACAAGTAATCAGAATCCTCACCTAAGAGTATATGTAGGAGGATAGTTTGAATTCTGGCTCTATTACAGGTCACATGGTGTGGTATGTTAGTAAGGTTGGGTAGATGATGCTAACTGAGGTCAGAGAGATTAGCACTCACAGCTCCAACTCAGTCTCTAGCTGTTTGGCCATGGGCAAGTTAATCTTTCAGGTTCAATTTCCTTAACTGTAATGTAGAAATAATAATGATAGCAAATAGCACCTCTCCATGGGGCTGTTTTAAGGATTAAATGAAATCATTATGCAGATTAATTAGACCAATGCCTGATAAAGTAGCATTGAATAAACTAGTGCAGTTATTTATCCAGTTGAATTACTGGTTATTGATGTGTGGTTGTGTGGGTCTCCATAGCCAGATCTTTTCAAGTTTAAGGGAAACATTCTAACAAATAGCTAATCCACAAGGATAAGTGTAGGCTAAGTGAAGATTGCTCAGGTTTTTGTGCCATTGGCCTTTGTGTCTGTCACCTGCCACAGAAGTGATAGCACCTGACTGCAGGAGGTGCTTGGGAGCATGGGCTCAGGATGTGCATGCCTCACGGTGGACACCCAGAGTATGCTGTGGGTGTATGTAAGTAGAACACCTGAGCTGAGAGACTGAGCGTATAAGGGGGGCATCACAGAGAATGGGGTGTGGCAGAGGACCATGTGGAGTAGTACAGTGGAGAGTGGTAGAGAGTGTCAGAGAATGGCTAAGAGAGGAAAGAGCATATAGAGCTTCTCAGGGGGCCTAAGTTGCTGTCTCCCTGCTGACTTATTTCCCCTAACCTGTGGGGATGATGCCAAGGGCTCCAAGAGTCTCTTTAAGCCGCTGAACTGATGATAAACCTACCCATCCTCCGATGGTTGCAGAACAATAGGTAAGTGTAAGAAATTATGTCTTGGTGGAAAATGTTCCATTGAAACTCTTCAAGTCTCATTCAAGTCTTCTGATTGTTTCAAGAAGGTCCTCAATTTAAGTATTAGATCTTGCAAGGAAACACCTGGCAGTTTTCATTTGCGCAAGGAAGGGTTCATGTGAAAGAGAAATGCATTGCTACTTTTTCTCAGCCTATACTTTCTGTAGAAGTCAGAGACGGTGTAAGTAATAATAGAATACAATTGATGTAAATAAATAATAGAATAAAAAATAAATAGAAGAAAAGACAAACCTTCCATACAGAATTTAATATGATTTAGTAAATATTTGCACTTTTACTCCTTGTGAGCTACTCTTAGTGATTAACTTACAAAGAATGCAGTATAAAAAAGGGAAAAATAACTTCAAAAGGAGAACCAGGGGAATACTACATTGATGAGTTGATTAAATTTAATGCTTTTATGGTATAGTCATGTGGTGATCTCATGTACCACTGCCAAGTGCTAAGAAGTGAGGAGGGTCTTCCTCCCCAGAACACATTAGCTCAGCCAGATTATAAGAAAAAAAACATAGGCAAAACTAAGTCAAGATCTAAATTCTATAGAATACCTAACTTCTTGTCTTGAAAAATGTCAATATCATTTAAAAAAATCTTAGACACTGTCACAGTATTGAGAAGCTTAAGAAAAATGACATGCAAATGTAACATATTCTGAATGGGATCCTGCACAGGAATAAAACATAAGAAATGTATATAGTTTAGTTAACAAAAATCTATCAAGATTGGTGCATTGGGGCCTCTCTGGTGGCGCAGCGGTTAGGCGCTGCACTGTGGAGCTTTTGGCAGCGGGGACTCGAGTTCAGCGCCCGGCCGGGGAGATTCCCACATGGCACAGCAGACCTCTCCTGCCTTGCCCGCTGCTCCCCTCAGCAGTGTACTTTGGTCTATCTGCCCGTTGTGCTCCCCGCTCTGTCTCTGGTGGACCTTCTCCCTGCCCCATGCCTCTGGCCTGTACCCCACTGTACCCCAGCTTGTATGCATAAGAGATAAATCTTTAAAAAAAAAAATCGGTGCATTGACTGAAAATTGTGCCATATTAATATGTTAACAGTAGGGAAAGCTATGTAGTGTGTACAGAATCTTTCCGACTTTAAAGTTATTCTAAAATAAAATAAAAAATAAAATATATGCAAGATGCCATAACGTAATGATAGAACTAACTTTAAAGTCATTTTTTTATATTTTCTTTTAATTTTTTCTCATTCTCCGCTAAACTGCTATTAGCAATATGTAGCAATAGAGCACTTGAAATGGGGCTAAGTCTAAGATGTGATGGTAGATGAGTTATAAAATAAACACCTGATTTGGAAGACTTAGTTCATACACAAAATAATATAAAAGATATTATCTACACAGTAAAATGACTTATATAGTGAAATATGTTTGATATATTGATTTAAATTAAAATTAATTTTACCTATTTCTTTTTGCTCTTTTTAATGTGATGCCTGTGTTGTTTTTTTTTTTTTTTTTTGAAGATTTATTTGCTTATGCATACAAGCTGGGGTACAGACCAGAGGCATGGGGCGGCGAGAGGGTTCACCAAAGACAGAGTGGGGAGCAGCACAGGTAGATAGTCAGAAACACACTGCTGAGGTGAGCAGCGGGTGGGGCAGGAGAGATCTGCCTGCCATGTGGGAATCTCCCTGGCCGGGCATCGAACTCACATCACCGCTGTCGACAGCTCCACAGCGCAGCGCTTAACCGCTGCACTACCAGGGAGGCCCGATTCCTGTGTTTTAATCATGACTCATATTAAAACATTTAACATTTCTTGTGCTATTAATACTATGTTTCCATTGGGCTGCACTACTCTAAAGGGTTAACAAGGTCATGCTTGGGTATTTTAGGTAGATACAATGTGTGTTCTATGGGCACATATTTGGAGTTTTCATTTAATTTTTCTATTGTTGTTTTCATGATTTTTAAAATAGAATATAATACAAGCTCTAGAGAAATTCAAATAAAAAGTTTCAGCCAATTGGGCAGATGTTACTTAAGTTATTTATTCATTTGAGGTAGCACCTAAAACTAGACTAGGCCCAAATAGTTTGATGGATGCTTTGGGGTCTAACTTCTCAATTCAGACCCAGCTGCTGTGCTATTAAGATTGCAATTCCTCATGGTCAGTATATAGAACAGACAGAAAAGGTAGAGAGATATTCTTTCTCATATTTTGTCTAAAACCATAGGTTCTTTTCCCATGGAAAACATATGACCATATCTCCCAAGCACACACATCCCCATTGTGTTAAGTAAATGATAAATCTGAATAAAAGAACACTGCCTTCTTGGTGATGGTATGGGGAGAGAGAGGAGGGAGAGAGAGAGAGAGAGAGAGAGAGAGAGAGAACGCACAAATGTCACAATTAATCTTATTTCCAAACTAAATAGGAATCACTGAGAGGGAAACACTGTCTGACAATAGCACAACACGTGTTATTTTTGCCACAGCCATAGAGGTGTGTTTCATCCACTCAGTTTTGAAATCCTTGGTAGAAGAAGCCATGTCTTTCCTATGATAATAAGATATGAGAGAGGATTTTTAAGAACCACTTAAGCACCAATCTTTGCTTTAAACAAATCCATTGAGGAGTCAAATATAGGCAAAACTATCAGAACAGTATAAAACAAAATGGTTAATGAAAGAATGAATGACAATAATAACATCATCATCCCTTCCTTATGAGAGGTCATTTACTCTTGCATTTTCAAAGGTTTTGTTTGCAGCCTTCCACCACTTCCTCAAAACAATGGTCGTTCTCTCTGCTCTCAGCCTTGATGCCCTATTCACTGTCTAAATTACGGGGCAATGAGATTTTGCCCACATAGTGTTAATGATTCTGTTATAAATGTTAATGACTAGAACTAATTTTGGAAGAAATGGGAACTTTAGAGAGGCCTTGAACAACCTAAGGGAGATTACCTTGGGTCTCTAGTAAATCAAAGGGGGAAGGGAAGAGGGCAGAACAGGGGTCTGAGATAGTCATTGGAGTCACACTGGGTAACTATACTGTTTGAACTTGACTTTATTCCTATTACTAGCTCTTCTTCTTTTAACAGAGCTAACAAAACGCATAAATGAAATTTTAAAAATTTGATAAAGATTATAATGTATTATAATTAAGATACTCTGCTTATCACTAGAGTAAAAATGAAAGTCAGAGTGTGAAAAATATTTGCAATACAGATATCTGGCAAGGACTGATGCCCAGAATAGGTAAAGTATTCCTCTACATCAGTAGGAAGAAGGTGACAACCTAATGGAAAAAACAAGTGATTAAAAGGATATCTAAAGTCTATTGCAAAATATCAAAAAATGGTTGACTTCATTAGCATCAGCAATATAAATAAAAAAAAAAACATATCACTACGTACTCACCAGAATAGCTATTATGAACAAGGTTGATTGCCTAGTGTCAGGAAGAATATGAAGGAACCAGAATTTCACTGCTGGTGAGAATGTAACTGACACAACCATTTTGAAAACCATTTGGCACTACCTACTAAAGCTGAAGATATGTGTAACTTCAGCATATACTCATAATATATACTCAACAAAATGCATCTCAGTGTTTACTGAAATCTACATACCAGAATATTTAGTGCTCTGTTCATAAAAACACATGAATGTCACAAATCTCAAACAGCAATTAAAGGGATAAATTAGTGATGGCATATTCATGCACTGGAATACTATAAAGCAATGAACATTGGGTGATCTATAACTGCTAGTACATAATTTAAATCTCAAACTTAATACTGAGGAAAAATTCAGACAAAACAGAATGGACACTATAATTATCTATTTTATATTAAATTCAAAATAAACAAACCAAGTTATATTGTTGGAATTTAGGATCAGAGTCACCCATGGATGAAGAGTAGCATAATGACCGGATGGGTGTCCAAGGGTGTCTGATGTATTGGTAACATTCTGTGTCCTGATTTGAGTGCAATTTACATGCAAGTATTCAAATGTAATAATCTATCAAACTTTACACTTGTGATATAATACCAAATGCTTCCACTAGAAACATTTGCAAATATAATGGTACAATGCAAATTCTTTCCATCTAAGTGTGGCACCAAGGTAAAGATTACATGACGCAGTGAGCAATGCCAGAGTGAAGTTGCATAGGATGCCCCTTTAAGTGGATGTGTTTAGACTACTCTGTAATAAACACTAATGGATAACTAGTCCAGACACTGTTCCAAGAACTCCACATGCACTGTCATTTAAAATATAAAGAGGAAAAAATTACTATCTTACTTTACAGAAAATAATTTACTTGATTTTCAAGTAGTGGTAGACTCGATTCAGCCTCATCAGTTTGACTTCAGAACTTGACCTCATAGCTACCATGCCAAAGTCTTTATTTATTTATTTTTTATCCTCTTTATTAAATTGGATTCATTTCTCTTCAGGGGAATGTTTTAAAGGGCAATTACTGGCTGACAGTGACCTACTAGCTCTCTGAACAACCTAGCATCCCCTCAATCTGGAATTCCAATATGGGATTTGTGAACCAAGTTACCCTGTGTGTCGAGAATACTGATATACTCATAACACTGATATATCCTCTGCAGAGCAGCTAGGAGTTAATGTCTTGTGTGATATGCATTTAGTGAGGAGCGACTGATGAGTTCAGCAATAGAAAGAGTCTAGACTTGCTGTGAGGAAACTTGAATCTAGTTCCATTTTGTCAGCATCAAGTTGTGTGATGCTGGATGTGATATGTGTATATTCTGAGTCTCAGGTTTTACAGTTGTGAAATGAGAAAAATTTCTCATTTGGAAAGAAATTTGGAAATCTCTGATTTCCAAAGAATGATTTTCTCTTTTCTTTCCTTTATAGTTTATTTTTACTTCCTTTTCTAGTTTTATTTGCTCTGTTCCATGCACTACCTTAGTCATTCTTGCCTATGTTATTTCAGGGCATCCTCATAGTAATCTAAGCATTTTTATTTCTATCCCAACTCTATGACTAACTATATTTCAAGGAATCTGCTAGATACTTACAGATACATTATCTCAAGCAGTCTTCATGAAAACTCTGAGGTTGAAATTATTAAATCTATTTTACAGATTAGAAAAATAACTCTCAAAAAGACTCAGTCATTTTCTAAACCCATCTTGCTTGAATCTGAATTTTACTCCATCATAACAGTCTATTTACTAAGTTCTCACTTTTATTTTTCCAGGAATAAAATTGTTAATGTAAAAGGTAGTCATTTAAGCAATAGTCCCTTGTGGGGCGGCAAGAGGGTTCACCAGAGATAAAGGAGAAACTTAATTATGAGGAGATTTCAAATAAGTTTGTCATCAAACTATTATTACTCACTGTTTCTACCTTTTATCATTATTTGACATTTAACCAGTGAATCCAATCATCCACTCATTTTTTTGATTCATTCACAAAATACTAATTACATGCCTAATACAGGCTAATACTGAGGAGCTAGGAAGAGAAACCTATTATGAGTCCCTTCTTTTTTTTTTTTTTTTAAAGATTTATTTTTTATTTATACATACAAGTTGGGGTACAGGCCAGAGGCGTGGGGCGGCGAGAGGGTTCACCAGAGACAGAGCGGGTAGCAGAACAGGCAGATCAGAAATACACTGCTGAGGGCAGCAGCGGGCGAGGCAGGAGAGGTCTGCCCCACCATGTGGGATTCTCCCCGGCCGGGCG